>JABSSZ010000060.1:0-209746 GCA_013755755.1 Fusarium sp. NRRL 25184 | reverse complement strand
CCGAATATCATCTTGATTTTTGATCATTTTTTTTCAAAAGTCATCTTGAGGTTTGGAGTGGTTGGCTTTCTACAAGCTCAGAACTTGAGGCCTTTGGCATGATGGCCAAATCTAAATTTTGGAAGACCCTTGAATGGGTAAGTTTCTGGCAACAACCACCACTGTTCCTCAGACACCGAAGGCAACGAGTGTATACATACAGCAGCCTCTACCTTTATTCTTTGTATAAGAATAGAATAGGTAAGTTTCTGGCATACAAGAGTCTCATCAACCAAGGTTTCATTCGCTAATGTATCGATGCACACGTACAGGGCAGGCTTGACCTTTGATAGCTTGACCAAATATCCCCTGGAGATGATAACTGCCTGCTGTGAAGCCCAATGCCTGGACCGATGAGGCCAAGGTAAGTCACGATCATATACCCAATTTATCTGCAAGGGGTCTAACCACTACAACAGAAGGGGCTTCTCCTGCGCATCATCGCACAGTTGAAGCCTGAGGGCAAGTCCATCAACTGGTCGGAGATCAACATGGAAGACAGGACCCCCTTCTAACCAAAACAATCCAAGCCACCAACCAAGCAGGGCAGCGGCAATGAACGAACTCTCGAACTGATGGTTTGGCACGATGGCCAAATCTAAATTTTCGAAGACCCTTGAATGGTCTTACTATTCTGCGATCCAAGCTGCCAACCAAGCTGGGCAAGCTGGGCAAGGCTTCAACGAAGAACAAACTCTCGAATTAATGGTTCGCACGAGTTGCCGTTGCGGTATCCCAAGAAGCCGGCCATTGTTTTGGGTTGGGTAGTCGCATATACTACGCATTTCTAATGCACGATGCCAATGGAGAGATCTAAACTCTTATTTTCTCCCTATGTGGATGATAACAGGAACCGAAGACTACAAGCGTACAGTCACCTTCACTTTTGCTCCCTCACCATATATATAATAGACCGGCAGATGGACCCCAGCCAATATCACGACATCTCTTTGTACAAAGTCTTCAGCCGTCTATCGCCGCGCCAGCAAGCATGGTGGACAGTTTTGAGCTCGAGGCAAAGGATGTATATATATCTAGCAGGGCATATACGGAGGACTATGATATGTAGTCTACATGGGTGACCATGAAAGCTAGTCTACACGGGTGACCATGAAAGCTAGTATACGTGGTTGACCATGAAAGCTAGTATACAGCGTAGGTGGGATCTGCCAGGCCGATGACTCTGCTCGCCATACATCCATGACCGGACTAACGCATGCTTGAATAGGGAGGGTACCGAGCACCGTATTGAGCGCGCAGTCGATGTTATGGAAGCCGCAGGCTCCAAGTTCTCTGTGGTGATATAAGTTCTCAGCCACAAGTCTCAACTGCAAATAACACATCTGGCTCACAACTTAGACATTATAACAAAGTGTATGGGGCTCATATGGTGCCTCACACTACTGACTTTGGAGTCAGAGATACCCCCGTACCTCTACCCAGCCTGCTAGTTGAAGCTCCGGTGGGAGCTGGTCCTCCTGCAGCATGGGTTTGAAGGCGAAATCAAAAGAGAGAACCTGGCTGGAGGCACAGTACGCTGCATTAAAGGCGTTTTGCAACAAGTGTAACAAGATCCCCCAGTTCGTCGCGTTTGAGGCATGGCTGGAAAAGCGACTCGAGGATCGCAAGGGCGACAACGACGGCGATGCAGCTGGGCCTTCAAACTAGGAGGCGCCAGTCATTGACTGGTCAAAGACTAAGTTGTCTGTGGTGGAATAAGCTCTCAGCTACAAGTCTCAACTGCAAATAACACATCTATCTGGTCAAAGATAATCTGAGACATGGTCGATATACATAGAGTAGGTTCGTTCTAAGTGAGCCGTCTATGCTACACTAGCTAACTACTATTGCTAACTAGGAGCCTGCATATAACAACGGCAATTGAAGAAAACTCTAGATAATTCCGGGAATAACATCGACCCATTGATCAACACAAATTTACCCCCGAAAATCGAAAGTCCTCAATCAAAAGTTCTTTATCCTAACTTCCTCATCGGGCACACTTTTAGCAACCGTTATCTCAACCGGGTCCGGCTTCGGCTTCGGCGCCGATGTCGTGCTACCGACTCCATTATGTCCTTATTCCCCGCCCGTTTCACCTTACAAATCCTCCCTCTCAAACCTCGACATCTCCTCTGCACCTCTAATTCTGCACCAAAAATATCAAAATGGTGCGCAAGTCTCTCGCGGTCTTGGCGACTGTAGCTGGAGCTTCAGGCTTCAGTCTCGGCCCTTTCGGAACTCAAAAGCCAATTGGTCAGAATGAGCATGACTTTAAGTGCGATTTGCCGCCTGTGCTCTCACCTGGAAACGATGGTCTGCCTTCCGCCAAGGAACTATTTGACTCGAAAGATGCTTTTGATAAGCAGGTGAAGCGTCACCAAGCGATTGTGCGCGTTCCGTCAATTTGTTATGACGATCTTGGAGACGTGGATAAAGATGAACGTTGGGCGCCCTTCCATGATTTACATGATGTCCTGGCCAAGACGTACCCAGCCATGTAAGCCACCAAACTCAACTCACAAACTGTTACTGACAAGTTAAGACATAAATATTCAAAGCTGGAGAAGATTAACAAGTTTGGTCTTGTTTACACATTTGCTGGAAGCGACTCTTCACTCAAGCCTTATCTCCTTGCAGCCCATCAAGATGTTGTTCCCGTACCTGATCCATCAACTTGGACACATCCGCCTTTCGATGCCTACTTTGACGGAGAGTGGCTTTGGGGACGTGGAGCATCAGATGATAAGAACAGTCTTACAGCTCTCATGTCAGCCATTGAGACCTTGCTCACTGAGACGAAATGGCAGCCTAAGCGTACTCTGATCTTGGCGTTTGGATTCGATGAGGAGTGCTCTGGTCCTCGAGGCGCAGCTAAAATCGGCGAGTTCTTGACTGAGAGATATGGCGACAACGGTATTCCGTTCATCTTGGACGAAGGTGGTTCGGGAATTCAGCTCATTGACGATACTCTTTACGTTCTTCCCTCCGTACAAGAGAAGGGCGCCATCGATATCTGGGCTGAACTTCGCGTCAAGGGCGGTCACAGTTCTATTCCCCATCCCCACACCGGTATTGGTATCATGGCTGAGATTATCTCTGCTCTTGAATCCAAGCCCTACGAACCTGCTGTTCTCAAGGGAAGCCCTGTCTACAACCACCTTGTCTGCTTGGCACGCCATTCCCCGGACTCACACACGAAACTTCACGATCTTCTCAAGAAAGATGATCTAGAGAAATTGAAGGATGAACTGATTCATCTTGATCCCAATGCCAAATTCACCATCCAAACAACACAAGCCGTCGATATTATTCGAGGCGGTCAGAAGATCAACGCTATGCCTGAGGTGGTTAACCTAGGTGTCAACTATCGTGTTGCACCTCAAGACAGTCTCGACAAGGTACAGGAGCAGTTCGTAAAGAACATTGAAGCTGTTATTCAAAAGTACAATCTCACCCTGAGCGCCTACGAGGATGAAGCAAAGTCTCAGAAGGAATCGGGATTCGACTACGACGGCCATCTCAAACTCACAGCGTTCCGCAACTCAGTCACAACACCCGTATCACCTACCAGCGGCCCAATCTGGGATATTTTCTCTGGCACAATCCAGCACAGCTTTGCTTTTGACGGTGGAAAGGTTGTACCTGTTGGTGAAATCATGACTGGAAACACCGACACGAGACATTATCTGAGTAAGTACATTGTTGCACGAGGCGAGGGAATATGCTAATAGGTTGTAGACTTGTCGCCAAACATTTACCGCTGGACACCGAGTCGACAGCGCGGTTCAGAGAACATCCACACGGTCGATGAGAGGATTAGGATTGAGTCGCACATTGACATTGTCAAGTTCTACTACGACCTGATCCGCAACTTTGACGCAGCCGATATCTAGACCCTCAATCCATTGGCCCCAATTCATAGAAGCCTCGTTAGATATCTAAACTCAATGGCATGATCTCGCTCATCAATGACCCGAAATCTACCGACAACATACGCTTTCTTCACCGTCTCAACGTAGCTTCAGTGCGGGAGCTGCACCCGAGTTGCCTTTGAACCCCCACGCTTCTCCACACGAACGCATCGGGCACTTTGTTAGCCATCTCATCTCCACATTCTCCTCTTTGCCTTGCCTGTGTTGGCTACGCTATGCTAGGTACTTAGTCTATGTATTTTCTGGGTTCATCTTATGACCTGTTTCGTGTCGTTCCCCCTCATGAATGAATGAATTGCTTGTGATTCTTGGCGTGAGTGTGTTTCTTATTCTTACTGCCTGTTCGGTTGTGCTGCATGTATATCAGGAGTTCTAAGCTTGCACAAAAACCTGATTTAACTTGCATGTAGGCACATAGTGAAGTACAGGTACAGTACAGCACAGACTCGGGCTCCCTCCAAGGCCTTCAACACCATTACAAACTCAGCTTCTCTTACTTGTTCTTTTGCAGCGTCAACTCCACATCCAGATCCAACTGCGGGGTTCCCCACGATTGACAATCCCCATCCAAGCGTGTCTCTTTCAGCTCGTCTACAATACTCGTCTAGCTCGTACATCCAGCAACGACACCATGTAAGCATCATGACCCCAAAGCGGCAATGTCCAGCGTGCTCCTCACCAACTTTGACTCCCTATTGGCTACGTATAATCGACCACGAGACACATCTTTTTCCTCACCGGCTTCTGCTGCACACGTGTGAGATTATTAAAACATAAGGCCACTTTGCGGGGAATGGTAGTTTCCATGGGGTAATCGGGCATATGATGTATGTATGTATATCCTTCATGCATTAATTCGTGTCTTTTATGTACAGAGAAATTATCGCTACAGAACAGCACAGCCTGATCATGATTGATGGCTGTGTAGTGTATGCCCAACGCCACAACACCATCTCCGTGCTTTGCTTCGAAATAACAGGTATCGTCATCATCAACGTCGTCACCGCTCAATGCAACCTGCTTTTGTCCCCCCCGAGCCAAAAACATGCTTTTTTTTTAAAGGGTTACTTCAAGATCCATCACTTGTTGGAACCCTTGTGTAATAGTATCAAGATCCTTCTGAGATGGCGCCACGCAAGGTCGTCTAGGTTCGCCCCCGTACCCGGAAAAGTGTCCCAGTGCTGCCTTTACACCAACGAATCCAGTCTTGATCGCCGTCCAGTCAGCCTTGGCCACTTTGGCTTGCAGCTGACGGGCTTCTTTCCAGTTTCCTTCTTCTGCGAGCTCTGTGATGCGGACGCATGCTTTGGGGCAGAGGTTTGCGAGGCCTGAGATGGTGCCGTTGGCTCCGACGGCGTGGCCTTGTAGGATGAAGTCTGCGCTGCCGCCTCCGACCCAGAAACCCTCGGGACAATCAGCTGCGATGCGAGCGAGCTTTCCGGTGTTGCCGCATGTGAGCTTGACGCCTACGACGTTGGGATGCTTGGCGATGCTGAGGATCGTGTCGGATGAGAGGTCTCGACCAGCTGCGGCGCCGGGGAAGTTGTACACCAGAAGAGGAATTGGGCTCTTGTCTGCAACGGCGTAGTAATGCTGAATGACGAGATCATCGGGGAGAAGTCCGCCGTAGTAACTGGGAGGTAAGACCAGAGCGTGAGTGGCACCAGCCTTGCCAGCGTCTTCACAAAGTTCAGTCGTCTCCCTTGTGCTCTGGGCACCGCAGCCTGCGATGAGAGGAACACGAGTACCACTTCCCTCGTGGAAGATGGTATCTCTGGCAACGCGGATGATGGTGGTTCGTTCTGAAGGAGAGAGGTGTGCACATTCTCCGTTGGAGCCGTGAACAACAATACCAGCTACTCCTGACTCGATCAGCTTGATGATGTGTTTCTCAGTAGCTGAAGTATCGACCTCGTCCTCGGGGGTGAAGAAGGCAAGTGTAGGAACGTATACGCCATCGCCGAGGCGCAGCTGAGAAGCCTTGGGAGAGCCCATGGTAGGAGTTTCAAGCAGTGTCGAAGGCATATGGTATGATATATGTGTAAAGTATATAAGTGCAAGCAGATTACACGCAGCAAGCAGTCTTTTTATACAAGTAAAGAACAAGAAAAGCAGTGAAGATGGTGATGAAGAGGCATTGTCAAAGAGGCTGGCGTCAGCTGCTCTTTTATGTCCAACCAAGGACTAGGTATAAGAGTGGCGTCCTCGTCATGAGGTAGCCAATTGCTCGGGATCAGGCTGTTGAGTTCGAGAGAGGCATGGATCGAAAAGCGTGGGGGTTAGGTCCGGATCCTTGGGTACGCCGTGAAGAGGCGGGGGAGAGACACGACAAGGCATCCGCAGAGCTCCGGCCGAGAGACTCCAGGCCGAACCGGTGACCTCACGCGAGTCAAGAGACATGAAGTGATCGTGGGGGTCTACATTACAGTTCTGACTCCCAATTGAGGGTTTCAATGGGTTGAATACAGGGGCATTTGAGAGGGCATCACTTACACGGAGAGTTACAGACGCCACCTTTACGAAATGGAAGCAAAGATGTCGAGCATATTGTAAAGGCTGCCATCCATCACAGAGACCACGATCATCCACGCAGAAGCAGGTACCGTCCGTTCACAAGTCGTCTGACTACTCTAACCCCCACGTCCAGCCTGTCCAATAGCACCCGCCAATTCCCGTGTAACCTCAGAGGGGAATGCTGAAGAGAGCGTGGGGGAGCAACAAGCTGAGAAAAGAGACAACGCTAGAAGGGATCTTGTGAATTGGGGATTTTAATTGATGGAAGATTAGTGAGGGGGGGAAGAGGGCAGCTGATCGTCGTGATCTGGTTGTACAGTACTGTAGTCTTGGGAAGAGAGGGCAACGGGCCACTGCAGACCATATTCCTCACGTGCATTTGACGTGGGGGGGTTTATTCTGTGTTTGTTCCCGATGTTTATGCTGTTTTGTATGAATCTGATCTTCAGATGATGGATGCTGCTATTTAAGGTCTATTTATATCTTGTTTATTCCCGGATGTAGGCGTAGTTGGTGGATTGTGGAGTGACTGTGGATGCTGGTTCATGACCCTCATAAAACACCATCTACTGCTGAGATACACTAGAAATACAGGTCATCTTGTCATTTTGTAGGAGAAAACACTACAATTTTGTGATTGGTAACTTGAGACATGGCTTTCAATAGCTAGACAAGCATACAATACGAGATGGTCTCATGCGGAAGTTAATAAATCCGTCTTCAGGGGAAATCGGCATTGCTTTTGTCAACTAGCCACTTTGTAGCAACGAGGCTGTCCAGACGCGCTTCAACAAGTAACCCCTCAACAGACAACGCGTTCACATCAACATTAACAGCAAATATCAACAGAATCAACAAATAAAGTAAAATCAGTTCAAAATGCTCTCTCCAGCTTATATGAGTATTTACCAACAATACAAAGCCGACACAGACTCTGTAGCAACATGGCTAGCCAACACTGCTAAAGCCCACGGCTACTACGCCGATGGTACAGTTGCCCCAGGCGAGCGCGACACTCTGAAGAAAAAGAAGAAGAGAAAGAATAATGGAAATGGTAAAGGTCCCAGCAGAGCTAAGAACAAAAAAAAGGAGCAGAAGGAAGACCCTGGCACAAAGAAATATGTCATCAGAGTTAGGGACTTTGAGGCTATGGCGAAACATGTTGCCGAGACGAATGATGTTGAGGTTCCTCATCGGACTGCTATAGCTTTGGAGAGAGGTATCTGGGGTATTTTAAACCCTTCTGGTTGTGTTGACTCGAGTGATGCTGATATAGTTCACAGTTCGACGATCATTCTCTCAGAAACTCACAGAGAGCGGTGCAAGAAGGGATCGTCGCTCCGATGCTACCCACAATCATTTCGTTGAGGTCCTCGAGAAAGTCCGCGGCTATCTCAAACCCATCATGGAAGCTGGTCTTTTCAAACCAGATGATCTCGATAAAAAGAAAAAGACAGATAAAAACCACCCCGCCAAGGGCATGTTTGACGTCCTCAACGTCTACACCCCTTCAGAGGAATTCCTCAACGCCCCTGACATCACGCCTACCCCTACCCCTGAACCTCAATACACCGTCGAGGAAGATGTCACCTGGGAAGACGCCTTCTTCGCTTTCGCCGCTCTTCTGCGCGACTATGATTATCTCACCCAAGAGATTCATTCGCTCTGGAAGAAGTACGCCAAGGGCGAACTTGATCTCGCCGCTGTGGCTTTGGCTACCAACACAGCGTTTGAGTTTGCTCACAGCATGGAAAACGACATCAAGGAGCTGATGGACAAGTTTGGCGGAACGGCTATCTTTGCGCACCAGTGCTTCGATGCAGCTTGTCGCGCGTTTGACATCGACAAGGATATCAAGAATCCGGGCGAGGCTTACAACCTTGCGGCTTACGACATTGCAAAGCTCCTGACTATAAACAGCATGAGCATATTCAACAGCTATGTAGATGAATTCCGCGACGCTATCATGCCTGCCAACTACAACGGCAGCATGGGCTGGTATAACGAGAAGTCAGAAACACACCTTTCATGTGACACGTGCTAGGCTAACATCTCTTCTAGGATCGGTGCTCGTGGAAGGAATAACACTGAGAAGTGGAAGCAGGATAGGACGGCCCTGATGGAGGTTTTCTCAGGTATTCACTTCCTCTCTACAAACCCTGGTCAAGGTGACGTGGAGGACGAGCTTGTCCGTGGCATGGGCGCTGCGCTCAGAGAAAAGAAAGGGGACCCTCGTCTCTGGATATCGTGGGCCTTTCAGATGTATCTCGACATTGTCGAGGGTCTTGGAGAGTCCGTCGGACGTGGGTATGAGCAGTTCAAGCAGGAGAGCCTCAAGATCCAAAAAGCTCTTGTGGATCTTCCTAAGACGGCCGAGCGCAAAGAAGTCCTCCAAGTGGCGACGCGCTGGAACCATGATCCTATCTATGAGACTATGGTGGAGTTGGGTGGTATGGCTCAAAGTGATAATAGCTCGCCGTTCCAGTTTCTTCGTCGAAACCCCCTACACTGCGGTCTTTTGATCCATCACATGCGATCTATGCTGCACTACAATGGCGTCAAGACTGCTGCGCCCAGTGGTGGTCTTATGACTACTACACAACTCTACCAAGCTCTTCGAGAAGAGGGTCGTATTCCCGAAGGCCAGGCGTGGGAGGATCTTGAGGAGTTCTGGGGATACCAAGGTAACCCGACCTTCTTTATTGGAAAACCGCCCACGGATCTTGAGGGCTACTACAAGAACTACTCTCTCTGCCTGGGCACCTCACTCACCAATTGGGCGCCGAACAGGCGGAGCGCCAAGCCAACCGAACACAAAGCCAACGCACCAAACATGAAGTTCGATGGCTGGGTGTCCCTTATGTTGGACAATCGCCTTCGTGTGGATAATGCCCGTGAGCCTTGGACACTTGCTTATGTTGGGGAGCTCTTGACAAAGGGCCGTGAGCAGGCAATGATGGATGGCAAGGGTCATATACAGGAGGACCTGAAAGGAAAGGCCAAGGAGGTCAATGTAAGTCTTGACAAGTCCGTACAGCAAACTTTTGCTAACGAATTGCAGCCCGAGCCAGTACCGACATCTCCAAGTGGTCTCATCGAACATCTCGCCCAAGTCGTCAACAGCGAAATCCCCCGTATCAGCTTCAACTACTTCACCATGCACAACGTCGCCTGGTCCCTCCTAACCGATCTCAAGCGCGCCCTCACCGCTGAAGTCGGCCCCGAGTTCCTCAACTACGTGCCCTCCGAGGACCAGCTCCCCTTCGTAGTAGGCTACGTCTTCTCCACGGCCGCAGGGCATGGAAGCACTGATGTTCGAGAGCGCAGCGTGGGAAGTGATAGGTTCCTCAATGTTGCTACGGAAGTCATGGGCGAGTTTTTGCAGGAAGGTAAAGGAAAGGTTATCAAGGAGGCGAGGGAGACGAAGGTTGGGCCGAGGGATGTTAAGCGTGTTGATGTTGATGGATCGAAGCTCTGGGGGCCGAGGAAGTTCAAGGCGGAGCAGCTGGCTAGGGACGGACATATGGGGGCAACGGCGAGTAATGCTGATATTGCGGAGCTTATGAGGCTTTTGAGGACGATGGTTTGATGATGGTTGAAAGGATATGAGCTTAGGATACGATGGGTGTGTTTACAAGTCTAGTATAAGTACGATATGAACAAGAGCAATGATGTGTGAGCAAATTTGGTGGTCAAACAAAACCGCCCTTGGCAAGATATGCATGTGACTAAGACCATGCCTAAATCCCTGGATGGTTTTGACAGCAAGACAATATCTCCTATAATACCATACAAATACACGACCCTTATTGATCAATCAATCAACATATGTCAATCGACTAAACACGTCCTCCAAGTCGAGTCTTCCACGCGAGATAACCAGCATATCCCACCACACCCGTCAACGCCAGCCTCCCCACAGCCGCCAGTAGATTCTGATTCGCCCTCTGCATGGTCTTCTTCTTCATGACCTTGCTATTCCTTCTGAATGTCTCGCCATCGTTTAGATGTGGAAACGGCGCTTCCACCATCTTCCCTGTTTCAGGGTCCTGTACCTCTGGTACTGGAACACCGAGATACTCACACAGTGGTCCCCAGCCCTCTGTGATGGTATACTCGATATACCGATCCGCTGGAATTCTGTCATGGAATTCCTGGTATTGCGCTTTGTACCATGCGATGGCTTTATCCTTATCATTTCCGTGGTCATACTTTTGAACCAGAGATCTCATCGATTTGCTATACTTTGCCATATACTGCAGATTCGTATCAAGCAGAAAACAATAAATCATACTAAGTTTAGCCAAGAACCCCTTTGGGGTGGTTATCAAGTAGATACTATTAAGCACACTCTCATACCACTCCTCAGGGTCTCGATTCATGATAATGACTTTAGCTTCAGGGTACAGCTCCGCTAATTCAGGACCAAAGAAGGCAGCGGGAACATCACACACAGCTTGACAATCGCCGAGCAAGCGATCCCAGTCTGCACGGGTAAAAGTGCCCTTATCGGCGTACTTTGCTTCCATGGCACGTACCCATTCAGGGGCGCGGGTGGGATTGTTGAAGAGAGTTTGCATGTGGTAACAATCGTGGAAACCAAGATGCCACAGAGCGTTACGAATACCTGTTTGGTCTGGTTTCAGCTCACATTTTTTCGGTAGTTGATTACGCGCGTAATTGTTGAGGGGCTTATCAAACCCCCTGAGATACGGATAGAACAGACGTACTCAACGTTCCTGTGCGATGGACGCCACAGACGATGACGTGCATTGGCACGATGCGATCAGGGATGGTGTACGTAGACGTTGACATTGTATTGTATTGTATTGTGATGTTGTTTCGCGAGATGACGATGTTTCAATGGTGATGCAGGGAGATTATTGATGCCCAGATCTTCAAGGGTTGAGAGAGGGCAGTATCCGTAAGTGATGGCCTAACCTATTTCGCTTCGCGTCAAGTGAACGCGCTTGGGCGTCTGTCTCGGTGAGTTGGCCTTGACCTTGACTCAAGGTGTAGACCCAATGAGACTGAAGCTTGTTTATTGGGGATGCTTATCATGCCGCTAACCAGAGTTGTAATACGTTGGACAACAGTACGACTAACTACTGTACAGTCTACAGAAATAGAAACAAGATTATCGATGGTGATGAAATTATTAGAAACACACACAATCAGATTTGATATCGTGTCTAGAGCTTTCTAGTCCAAGCTTGGCTTTTCTCTATCGGCGCTATGATCCGCTGATGGTGGATGCTCCGGACAAGCCGGTTGTATCGGGTGGATCTCAAGATATGCTCCATTAATGAGCAAGGCAAGGGCTCAATAGGTTGGAGCCCTTGTTCATAAGTTGGAGCCCAAAGAGCCTCTAAACTCTAACATGTGATTACAAGGAATGCTAAGTTATGGATCTGGTGGTGTTCAGTCGATATGCTCCGTACTGACTCACCATTCAACAAGAACATTACGCGTCAGAATACGAGCACTCCTCAGTCGATTATGAATGAGAGGACAAGAGACCGCCTCTGTCAGTATCTGCATCTGCACGTCAGTTCGCATGTATATCACACCAATCAAGGTAACCAAGAATGTCGATCAACTGCCAGCCCTGCATGGTCAACGTGGAAGGTGATTCTCTGGTCTTCTTCAACAAACAAAAGATGGTGTGAACTAAAAATGAAACCATCTCGGGAATATTGTCAATAGTATAGTATAGCCAGAGAGCCTCAATTCCAAATGCCTGCCAAAGCCAAGTTCTTCTCTAGCGCCCAACCGGCCCCTAACCGATCGCTGCAGGGCTGTCCTGTAGCTGCAGAGCCCATCCCATCGTCCCCTGAAGCACAGGGCACTTCAAGGTCTCAGCGGCCCGCACGTGGCGGTGGAAGAAGCCCGTTGGAAGCTCTCCCCGTCTAGCTCTGGTGGCTTCTAATTATTGTACCGGCAGCCCGGGTGCAGTACAGGGAGGGCCTCCTCTCCTTGCTTTTTATCTCACACCCTTCCCGAACGAGTAATCCGAGCATTTGCTTCTTTTTTTTTTTTTCATGATAACTAACCAAGACATTTTATCCGGACCAATTGAAGGGCTTGAACCAAACATGATGAGACAGGTTCAAGACGACAGGACAGGTCTGAAGCGAGGGTTGGCCTGAGTGGGTTGAGCAAGGGAAGAAAGAAAAGCCTTTTGCTTGGTTTGAAGAGAATTCCAGTGTATTATGTATTTTTCATCATGTATGACGAGTGTTTTGGCATTCAATGGGTGTGAGATAAGAAACAATTTTCATGACTCGACGCAAAAACACCAAGAATGATATCGTCAGTACCAATACCAACTCGACAACATACCACGAATGCTATGACGAGCCCTTTATAGGCTCAGAAACTAAACCAAGGAAATAAACACATCATCATCATCATATCCATCAACTTATATAGCATCATCGCAGAGTTAATCACTGAACTAACTTAAACCTGGCATGTCCCGTCCATCTCGGGCTTGCTCTCGGCGACCCACAGTCCTTATCACGCAAGTTTGCCGCCCCCGTAGCCACAGAACAACACTACAGAGGAAAAAAACCTATACAAGGCCCAGTTTTGTTTTTCTTGTTCTCGCCCCGGAGCGAGGATATATACACAGACAGACACAGAATAGTATGTAAATCATGCCCCCCTTGATCGACAACATGATCAATCCTCCAAATTCAGTTTTGCCCTCGAGGGGCCCAGTCCTTTAAAACAAAGAGCAACTCGCTTTTCCACAATTTCCAGACCCAATATTTTTTTTCATCTTATCAAAATATCTCGAGAGATTATGTTATCTGAACAGAATGATAGTGGGAGTGGGAGCGGCGGGAGACCTAGTCAGGTACATACTCCCCTCCGCAGGGAAAAGAAGCGAGTAGGCTTCCACTCCAGCAAAGAATCCTCCGCAGAAAGCAGCGACTCAACAACACGTCAACAACAAACACGACAACAACGTCAGGATGAAGGTGTTTTCTCGCCAGCAGGTTCACCAAAACTAGCTCCGGGGGAATTACCGCCTAATGCACCGGATGCTTACGAGCTAAGCCTTGCTCTCACAAAGATCTTGTCCGCCGAGCAGGAGAAGAAGCGACAGACTCAGAATCTAGCGCCAGATACCCCGGATGTAGGACTAAAGAGGCCGAGACCTGCGCTGAGGAGAAATACGAGTTATGATGATCCTAATGAGCGGGAGAAGGCGGATTACGCGGAGGCGAGGACGACGGAGAGACAGTATCGATCTATGGCTGATGCTCGACAGAGAGCTGATCGGTTAGCTGTTTCGGTGGGGAGTTACTCTGCCCCTGGGTCGCGGCGGGGATCGCTTGATCTTGATCTCGAGGAAGTCCCTTCGTTCAAGCCGTTGATTGAGGACTATGATAACCCAAAGGGTTCACCGCCAGCTGGGTCGAACACCATTGAAGATGCAGGATACTTTGGTCTTCGACAACGCATAGCCAACTCTGATCGCTTTCAGCACCACGCTGCGGCTGAGAATCTCGTCAGATCTCATAGCCACAAGGGAAAACGGGATCTGTTCACACAGCATCCCAACGGCGGACCGACATCTGGTACAGCCACACCCGTGTTTCAACAAGCATACGCCCACGACTACGTTCCTCGACCGGATCATTACCGCGGTGGTATTCTCTCCTCGCTGCTCAAGTTGTATCACGATGATAGAACAGGCAGTGGAATGAACACGCCCAAGGATCCGGGTACACCACTCATGTCGCCGCGCAACTCACCACCTATATCCCGTCCTGGATCATCTAACGGAACGCCTCCTATTCGATCACCGCCTCGATCACGACCGACGAGCGGTTTGTTCAATTATCACAAGAACAGACACTCGACGTCTTCTCTTGCACTTACGGAGTTGATGAAGTCTTCTTCCATGTTTGCGGCGCCAGCTTCAGCGAATATCTCTGATAAATGGGCTGAGAAGATAAAGCAACAACCACTACCCCCGAAAAAGCGCGACAAGGCTCGGATCACTATTCACATTGCGGGTATTATCCAACGACATCGGTATCTACTCAAGTTGTGCAGAGCTCTTATGATGTATGGTGCGCCTACACATCGATTGGAAGAGTACATGACCATGTCATCCCGTGTCCTTGAAATTGAAGCTCAGTTCTTGTACCTCCCTGGTTGTATGATCATCAGCTTCGATGATAGCACTACGCATACCACGGAAGTCAAGCTCGTTCGTGTACCACAGGGTATCGACCTCGGTCGTCTTCGAGACGTACACAACATTTACAAAGAAGTTGTCCACGACAAGATCGGCGTTGAAGAAGCGACAAAACGACTCGACGACGTCATTGCACGAAAGGATAAATTCAACGTTTGGATCCGAGTGTTCTTATACGGCGTCGCATCAGCTTGTGTTGCACCCTTCGCTTTCCAGGGCCGGTTCATTGACTTACCTATTGCTTTCTTTCTCGGATGTATCGTCGGCATTCTTCAGCTTGTCTTGGCACCCAGCAATGAACTGTACGCCCACGTCTTTGAGGTTTCCGCCGCCCTTATCACGTCGTTCTTTGCTCGAGCATTCGGCTCTATCCAAAACGGCAAATTATTCTGCTTCAGTGCATTAGCACAGAGTAGTATCGCCTTGATTCTCCCAGGGTACATGGTCCTCTGCAGTTCCCTCGAACTTCAAAGTCATAACCTCGTCGCCGGTAGTGTACGCATGGTGCACGCACTCATCTACACTCTCTTCCTCGGATACGGTATCACGATCGGTGCTTCGCTCTACGGCATGATCGATAGCAACGCAACGAGTCGCTCAACATGCGATAAGCCCCTTGGACGGGGATGGTACTTCCTCTTCGTCCCTGGATTCACCCTATGTCTCTGTCTCATCAACCAAGCCAAGTGGAAGCAAACTCCCGTTATGGTTGGGATGGCTTTGGCTGGTTGGTCGGTCAACAGTTACAGCGCCGAATACTTTGGAGGAAATGGCCAAATCTCCAATATGTTGGGCGCTTTGACAGTCGGTATTCTTGCAAACTTGTACTCTCGAATGGGACGACACGTCGAGAATTCATACCTGGACTTTATAGACTGGTGGAAGCTCAGGGTTCGACCACGATATACCAAGAAGAAAATCGACTCGGACTCATGGTCCCTCCCAACCCTCAACGACATCGAGTCTCGACCCGGAACACCAGAGAAACATCAAGAGCCCGAGAAGACGCCGCGCAAGGTCGGATACAGTCTTGCAGCTGCGGCTATGCTTCCTGCTATTTTCGTGCAGGTTCCTTCTGGTCTTGCAGCTGGAGGTTCTCTGTTGGCCAGTATCACTATGGCTGATGAGATTACCAAGAATGGAACAAAGGTAGCATCTGATATGAACACAATGGGAAATCTCGAAGGAACTGCGTTCAATGTCTTGTTCAAGGTTATCCAAGTTGCCATTGGTATCAGTGTCGGTTTGTTCATGAGTGCACTGATCGTCTACCCCTTGGGTAAAAGACGAAGTGGACTGTTTAGTTTCTAAGCTGAACACACATTCATTTTTATACTGCATTTCATTATAGTCATAATATTAGAGCGTCGACTATTTGAAGGATGGCTTATTACAGCGGATATACAAAAGCAACAAGGGAAATTGCTTGGAGTTATTGTTTTCTTTGTCAACTGGAATTGGGATTGAAGCGACTGGTGCAAAGCAAGCGATGGGTTTCCTTTTTACATATATACACAGATATACAGAACTATAGATACGGAACGGTAATGACCGGGATGAACAGGATATTCAGGATATACAGCGTCGATACAATAATACTCTTTTTTTCTACTGAGAAATTATCAATTTTTATTCTATAAAACATATCGTGTTACACAAGTTGGAATCACATGGAACTTGAGTCTCAATCTCGATCCTCAACTGATACTTATAGTGACGTCAGATTTCCCAACACACCCAACCTCTTAGCCTCTCATTCCACCGTCTTCACTTACTGACCTCCACCAACGGCTTCTCGAACAACACACAAAATTCTAGCCTCAAATTGGCCAAATCTTTTTCTCTTCATCAACCAACGGCCAAAACCGCAGGCATGAAGATCCGTTCATCCCGCATCTCAGTCTCGATAGCAAAAGCCATAAGCCAACGCCACGGCAAATCCAAAAAAGGCATCATAAAAACCATCCTCGCCTTCTTCCGCCTCTTTCGTCTCCTCCTAACGCGCTATCGCTCCATCGACTTTCTCGCTCTGCGTAAAGAGGTCTGGAAGCTTAATGAAGACGAGTATCACGAGTCTTTTCAGACAGAGGGAGAAGACAATCCTGAGCTCATACCCATTGGTGATCTAGGGTACAGTGGCTCTACGTTTTTCACGACGGCGAACGAGAAGTATCTCATCAAATCTCTACCAAGACGCTTTGAGCATGATTTCTTCGTCAAGGAGTTGCTGGATCCGTATGTGGGACATATGAAGAATCAGCCGCATAGTTTACTCGTCAGGATCACGGATTTGGTGGTTTCGTCGCAGGCCAGTATTGGTGGTATGATCGGTGCCGCCCCAACACACCACATTGTCATGGAGAATCTACTCTATGGAAAACCAAAGGGTGACGAGGGAAAGAAGTGGGAGACGTATGATCTCAAGCCTAACGATTACTTCTTCCCGGAACGAGATATCGCAGATGGTGCTCTTGTGCCAAACAGTGTTATAGACCGTCTCGTCGACGAATTCCCCGACAAGGTCCGCGTTACACACCAAGCCAAACAGGAACTTTTATCACTACTCTTTGCGGACTCTGCACTCCTCGCCTCACAAAACGCAGTGGACTACTCCCTCTTTCTAGTACGATACCCGCAAGGCATGGAAGTTCCAGTCGTGAAATCAGATCCTGGACGCTGGCGAAGGGGTGTTGACGATGTTGATGGGAAGTGGACGTATCGATGTGTTGTGCTGGACTTTTTCTGGGCAAAGCATGCCTTTCAGGCGAGGGCGCTTACAAAGATTGTCAAGATTTTCAACAAGGTTGCGCATAAGGGACCGATGAGCATCACGGCGGATCCGGAGGAGTATAGGGGGAGGTTTATGAAGATGGTGGACGAGATGGTCGCTGAGGGCTAAGGTAGTATGGGTTTGGTGGTTTGCTATTATTGCTCATGGGATATGAAAAGCACGGAGTTGAGGAAGGTCTCGCTTGTTGATATGATACCACTGGTCCCCCATGATGGTTAGGGTCAACTTTGTCACGAATGATGTGTAATGCTCTCAGTTATATCATGTGCTTAAAAAGTAGTAATGAACATCTTTTCTGTCAACCTGTGAACGATTGCAGTTGAAGCGTATAACCTCAGCTGTCTCGTCCCCGGATCCACTTAGGTGACACTATTCCCAAACGACTATACTTTAGTCTTCACTTGACTTTCAAAATGTTGACATTTCCGCATATGGACTTCATATCCCAAATACATATGATATATTCGATACTAGGATCTAGCCATGTATGACAAAATAGAGTTATAAGTAAGTCTATATACATTGTGTTGTTGCTATCATGGATGTTCACCACCAAAACTCTATCCTGAAACCTTTTCTGATAATTCATTCTGACCCATTGATTTTCCATTTTATCCCACCCAGTATATCTGTCTCAGTTTGTCCTTTCTCACAAATCTAACAGGCGGCTCAAGGCAGACCACCAAGGCGCCACTGCATTGGCCATGCCGCCAGTTTAACACCCTATCCTCTCTATGCAGTCTTATTAGCAATTGATATATCTCGGCTATGAGGTGGGTAGTTTTGAAACTTACCTGTTCCCGCTCGAAAGCGATAAGTGCGGTGAAAATAGCAGGCACCAAGGCTATGATTGCAACAAATAGAGAACAGAGAGCCACGACAGTATCAACACCCACTCTCCATCGGTCATTGCCGGCGTCGTCCTTGCTTCCGTTCAGTTTCCTTATTAGACCTTGTCCTGGCCACAGAGAGACGACGTCCAAAACCAAGTTCAAGTTGCCCTCCTCGTCTAATGCCAGGAGCCTATGCTTATTGGCAAGTGGACGGTGAATATCCTTGAGCACAGACTCCAGTGCATCGGATAACATGTGCTGACCATCCCGGCGAGTTTTGAGCAAGTCGTACTCCTGTAAAGAGGCCTTTTTAGTGAAAGTGGGAGTAGCGAAAGGTACGACTTCAAGAGAAGATGAAAATTGAGTCCTGATGGCCAAAGTCGTATCAGCCGCGCCAGCTGACAACGAGTGAACAGGAACAAATAGAGCGGCGAACAAGAAAAGATGCATCGGGCTGGCAGGAAGTAACTTATGGACCCTGCAACGGCTCCTGGGCCGGGACTGGAAGCTCTTATACCGCGTGTAGTTATATCCTTTGATGATTTGTGTGGATATGGTGTAGCTAACTGTGAAACATGCGATAGTAGCCGCAATGAGAGTGCTCGTCGCTCCCAACCCGAGCATAAATCTGGCATATTGGGGGAGGAAGCTGGCAAGTATTTTGTTATACAAGTAAGGACTGGGGACGAAGAAAGAGTAGCGGAAGGCCATTTGGTAGGAAAATGAAACCCCGATATTGCAGAGAGCTTGTGTGTTGGTAGAGGAGATAGCTTCACCACATTGAGTGTTGATTTCTTTGTAAAGGCCGTCGAAGCTGGTGCTGAATTCGGAGGCGGTTCGATAGGTATAGCAGTAATCGCCAATGATATATGCGGCTATCATGGCAACGAGAACGAGGAGGCGGGCCAGCTTGATGAAGCTTTGCGGCAAAAAGAAATGCAGAATAAAAAGGTTCAGTGACATGGTGCAAGCTATTTACGGCAAAGAATAAATGAGGAGGATTTTGGACAAGAAGGATAAGAAGGGTTGAAATGAAAATGTTAATGCGTTGTCCATAGCAAACGACACCGACATCTCTAAATACCACATCCGGGCTGAGACGTTCTGGTTGAGAGTGTATGCTAGCCTGAGTAGCTGGGAGTTGCGCAGGATCAGGGACCAGCCAATCGTACAATATCGCTGGCCTGGCGGTAGCTGAGCTACGTAATGTCGCTGGAATGCCATTGGCGAAGCGGCAGAGTTGTTCTGCATTTTGACGGGTGAGGTGGGGAAGGGAGGGGACACAGCACAGGCCTACAGGGCACACGGGGAGTTTTAGTTAGTGCAGCAGGTACCTAGGGGACTAAGGTAAGGGTGTGAGATGCAGGTCGCACTGTACATGGGACTCAGGCTTTATGTGCAGCTATACTGTAAATAGTCCACACCTCCGAGAGCATAAGCTCACCTGCAGGTAAACAGACTTATTTAAGAATGAGCTAACCTAAGCCCTATTTACACTTTCGCTCTTAATATTTTGGACAATCTATCGAGGTATATTTACGTACTAACTTTTGCGGCTGCTGCTCGAGATTCACTGCACTCATTGGGTAATCACAGTGCTGGCCTCACTTTTGAATTGGCTAATGGACTAAGATAACTTAACAAAGTTGCTATAACCATTGATTAAAACTGTCCGCCAGCCTTTTCTCATCACGTGCACCTATAATAATGTTTAATAGTCTACGTTTATCTCATTCATTTTTGAAAGGATTAATGTGCGCTTTTGTGGTAAGTCTGCGTATAATGTCTGAGCGCTGTTTGAGAAGCAATACCATCTGGCAGTGGCCGCTACCCGGATCCACACTATTGACACTATTCGCAAACTACTTACCCAGTATTGTAGTCTTCCTTGACTTTTGAATTGTTAACTTTGCTAGATATTGGCATCATACCATGAAGATCTTAACAAGTAGTGCTGGCAAATAGAAGAAGAAACCCGGATTATCGTCTTTACACGTTGAGTCGTTGTTTTTCAATGATCAATACCAAAACTCTATCCTAAAACTTAGCTCACCTGAGATTAAATTTCCCAACCCCTCAAACCTGCATACTATCACGCTCCTCAACGCTCACAAACCGTCAAGCACGGCAATCAAGATGACATACTACTGTACAGACTGCGATAAACTCTTCTACACCGGGAGAAAAGCTCGCGACCAACATTGTCAAGCAACAGGCCATGCCACGCCAGCATTCGAATGCGATTCATGTAGTGACTGCTTCGACGACGAGTATGATCGTCGTCAGCACATAAACCTTGAGCAACATTGGCGTCGGGATGCACCTCAGTGTGGGTTATGCGGAGATAGAGCTGTGACGCAGGCTGAGATAAGAGAGCATGAGATTGAAAGCCATTTTCATTGCGCGGACTGCAATCGTCACTTTATGAACGCAAACAACCTCCGGATGGTAAGCTCATATCCAGCATTTGAGTGAGTTATTGCTAATTCGTTCAGCATTTAAACTCCAAACTTCATCGCGTATCAGCAGTGAAATGCCCATTCTGCAGAGTCACCTGCAACTCAGCAACAGGTCTATCCTACCATCTTGAACGAGGCTCATGTCCTCGCGTCCCCATGGATCGCAACAAGCTCTACCGTTACATCAAGAATCGCGATCATCGTAGCCTAATCACGAACAAAGAGATATCATGGTACGGTGAGAAGACGTACACCACCAACCCAACAGCAGCATGGAACCCCTGGTCCAAAGCATTCGAGTGCTATCTATGCCACAAGCTGCACATGACCCTTACTGCTCTGAAGAGTCATCTTGAGTCGCCGAGACTTCAGCAGAGTTTGTATCATTGCATGAAGCGAGCTTGTGGGAAGGAGTTCAAGACGTTGGCGGCGCTGATAAATCATCTTGAGAGTGAGAGTTGTAAGATAATGAGGTTTCAGCAGGTGCAGAAGAGTATTGCTACTATTGTTGATCCGCATAAGATGATAGCTTTACCATGAAGGGGAGCGTAAATGCTTGTTATAATGGTATCTGGTCCATTCCGCTTTTGGTTGAGCAATCGGTAGTCGATGGGCAGACGGTGATTGGACGTCGGTTTGGAATGCCATATCGTATCAGCTGTATAATAGTAATTAGATTCAGGTCTTTTTGAGCTCGCATACTACTTACCTTAGTACCTACTATGTTCTTAGGTAACTCCTTGGGAGAGACTGGATGACCAAAGTACGCAGACTCTGCTCAGATGAACCGCGCTGGGGGTCACTGAACACTGCTGAACACACACTCCCTCCCCCTATAGCAAGCCTGGGAAATATCGGGAGCCTTTGTTTTCAGGAGACAACCTAAGGCCACTCACAAAGGCACCTCTTCCCGCCAGCCTTTTCTCATCACGTGCACTCATAAGTCGGTGCCTCATCCTTTCTTCTCAGCCCCTCCCAAGTCGACTTCATCTTTTCTCGTCTGCCCAATATCATCTTCCAAATTTCACCCTCGTTTTCACAAAAAAATATTCAAACTTTTCTCAACAACTGCGAGTGAAACATGTTCTCGTGCTGGACTTGCTAGAAGCAGTTCCCTGCTGGAGAGCACGCCCGCGATCAACATTGCAGAGCAACCGGGCATCACGCAACAGGGTATTACTCACCAGGAGTTTATGCACCAGGACATTACACATCTGAATGGGGATGCGATATTTGCGGTGCTGCATTCCGAACTCGTCAACAGTGCAAGGATCATGAGATCAACTCTTGCTTTTACTGCGTAGCCTGTGACCAGCAGTTTTCAAGCTGGCATGCCATTACCCAGGTTTGTTTACTACAACCAATTAAGAGTTAACGCTGACTGTAGTAGCACTTGAACTCCAGACGGCATCAGGGGCCGAGCTACTCGGGTCTTTCAACCTATCAAAAAGGAGTCTCTTGCCCCTTCTGCAAAGCGCACTACCAGGCTGCCAGTGGTGTTGTTCACCATCTCGAGCGCGGCTGCTGCCCCAAAGCACCTCTGGACCGCGACAGGCTCTACCAAGAGGTCAGACGACGAGATCCTAATGGCTTCGTCTGCAACAGACTTCTTGAGTGGCAGGGAACTGTGTCATACCATGCAACCTCTCTAGCATACAACTTCCGCTATGGACAGTTCGAGTGCTACTTCTGTGGCGACTTGTTTAGACAGCTGTCGAGCCTGAATCAGCACCTGGCCTCTCCTCGTCACCAGCAGGAGCTCTATCACTGCCCAAACAGAAAGTGCCTCAAGGAGTTCACCACTCTCGCTGGCATGGTCAACCACTTGGAGAGCGAATCATGCCGCTTCTTGCGATTTGGGGCTGTTCAGAATGGTATTCGGGGCTTCTTCTCTTCGGATCGTTCGATTGCGTTCTGAAGGACAGTGGAGCGCATATTGATGTTCAGATAAGGAAAGAAGTCACTGACATCTCTTACGGGAACGGGTGAGGGTTGATTGGTAATGAGTCATGCTACAGCATCGAAGGAAATGAAGTAGAAGCAGTTCGGACTCGGGTTGAATCTCGTGCCCCAACCATCCACATGTTGAACGGGGTGTTATCTATAATGATAGAGTCATGTACCATTACCATAAAGGAGTGCCAATGACACTCGGGTTGTCACATAGTCATCTGGCCATATCGTTCACTCACTAGCAGAGTCAGTAAGGGGGTCCATCTGCTGTTTGTACACAACTTAGCTTTTACAAATACTCACTTCTTTTTCATCCTCACTGACATTTCTTTTGTTGTTGACTGGTGTCCTGACTCGTTGAAACAATTGACTCTCCCAATCACAGACGCCAAAAGCAATATGTGCAATCACAATACTACATCGATTTCCGTCAAAACTGAGGCTGACGTTTTATATACTAGATAGGTATGATGCTGTGGCAACACGCAATGAACGCTAGCGGCTGACAATGATCGGCAACCACCCAGCACCTGACTCGTACCCGATGTCGCCGATAATGAAGCACACGCGGAGCCGCAATAGTTTCCGAGATATTAAGGCTGTGGATTCACATATAACCAGAGCATTCAAGCATGGATTCATAGGCTGAACGGAGGTCTTGAGGCTCATCCGCTTGTTTAGTCTGGCAAGCTATCACTTGGACCAAGACTTGAGGCTCATCGGACCTTTTGATACAAATGAAGGGTTACATCGATGACGTTGCCTTTAATCCGACTGTTGATAGTTCAGGGTCCGTCGAAGAGAAATTGTTATTTCCGTGCTTGGCTCGTGGTCAACTTCTTAACCATAAGCAGTTACTGTGTTATATCAGAGCGATCTTTGATTACTCAGATAAGAACACACGATATTGAGACAAACGACCTTTACTCACGGGACTTGCTCCCTTTCAACCATAAGCCATTGACAAATCAAGAGATCCCAATGCAGGGTCGCATCGGAAAATTCTTCTCTTAAGCTTCAGCCTCATACGTTCTCGTCTCAGGAACTCGAACGACATTGGATGGGGCCACTAACTCATAGTTCGCCGCCGTCCCGCCCGTTGGGTAAACCCTAGTGCCCGGCCCCGTACTTGTCGGGAAACTCGTTAAACCCGAGTCCGGGGATGATTTTGTTGAAAGAACCAACAGCCCAAGTTAGGCCCGGATGACAGTAAATGTGGACGACGTTGGGAAACCCTTGGTCATAGCAAAAAAGTATTAATTCATCAAGAGCTATGTTCTATTCTATTCTGACTTAAGCATACTTGCTCACCATCTTGAGGATGGCCTCGTTAATCTCCTTGGGGTTAGTAGCGCTCAGGTAATGGCCACCATCTTCGACAAACTCAAGAGTAGCCTCGGGGCTCGAAGTGAAGAGCTTGATATGCTCAGCAGGAACAGTCGTGCCAAACACAGGATCTGCAGTGCCCTAATACCACAATGATTAGTCTCCGCTTAACTTAGTGGAGGTCAGCTTATTCTTTTTCACTCACCTGAAGCCAGTAAACGGGGCACTTGACGTCTCGCAAGCGGAGAAGCAGACCATCCCTCTCAAAGAGGTTGACAACGGCGATCCGCAGCTTCTTTCGGCCCTCGTCTCCGCGGTAAACCTGCTTAAGCGTCTCGTCCCAGAAGGCGAGCGTTTCAGGAGCTGGGTTGCTTCCGAAGCCTACCGACGAAACGAGACCGCGCCAAACCTCATCGACGACAAAGTCAGGCGTGGGCGTAGTGCTGTGCCAGTTCTCGTAGAAGGGGCCAAGCTGAGTCTTGGGGTCCCAGCAACCTTTCTCGCGAGACTCGGCGGACTCATAGTCCATGGACGTGCCAAGCGGAAGGACGCCCAGGATCTGCTCCGGTGGAAAGGGTGTGTGTAAGTAAGGGGGTCTTAACGTAACCGGGTATGAAAAAGGCCACTACCGAAGGTGGACTTGTACTTGTTGAGAGAAACATACCTTTTCAGGGGCTAGAAGAGCCATACGAACGACGATCCAGCCGCCAGCGCTTGTTCCCAAGGCAAAAGCCTTGTTGACGCCAAGAGCTTCCATGACCTGGAGGTTCATGATGGCTGAGTCCCAGTAGGTGAAGTGCTCTGACTTTGAGCTTGTGGCGCCATGGCCAAGAGGTTCAATGGCGAGGAGGTTGACCTTGTCAGTGAGTTCTTGAGCAGAGAATTGTGCTTCAAACAGAGATGAAGTGGTGCACATGGAGTTGACGAGCACAAGGGTAGGTTTGCTAGAGTCGATTCCAGAGCCCGAGACACGATAGCCGGCATCGATGCCTCCGAGGTGGGGAACCTTGATAGTAGATTTGGCAGCCATTTTTTGTTGCAAAAAGTAAACAAGATGTTCAGCTACGGCACAGTGTTGGTGTGACTGGTGTGATGAATGTAAAGGTAAACTCTTGGTATGATTCCGAGAGAAGAGCTAGAGAACTGGGCTATGTACTTCTCATGACAACCCACCGATGGAAACGTGTGCTATACCTATCGACGATCAGGGGGCTAGGACATGCGCAGAATTGAGCCGGTGGCCAGGCCTTGATCCGCAAGGGGATACTTCTCCGTGCGATGGACGGCGCCGTTCCGCGCCGGACTCGAGCGGAAGCGGCGGGAGGTCCGCATGGAGCAAGAGTCTAAGAAGTCTATTGTGATTAGACACTGAGAGCGTTTAGAAAACGGGCCGGACCGTTGAGGTTATTCTGTTCTGTGCTCTTCACTAACAATTGTGTATATTGAAGACATCACATACATACCTTGATGTGCGGAATTACTATGCAGGTATTGTTTCGTTTCACTCGTTTTTATTCCTCGGCATTCCCCACAGTCTTAAACTCATTGGTGAGAAATACGTTAGAGTGCTGACAGGCACAGGGATTAAAAACACCGACGCCACGGCGCAGGAACGACTATCCCCGCAGCCCAAAGGAGAAAAAAGACAAGAAAATTCTTATGCATATGATGCATCAGAAGTTTTGCGTCTTCCTGAATCAGGCCCCTGCTGGGAGAATACTACCCTATGAGCAAATATCTACGATATGTCGTGTAAGCTTGCCACTGCGTGATCGGCCCAGTCGGCTCACTTACATAAACCCCTGTCAGTTTTATATCCGAGCTGAAGCATGACTCTGCATGAAGATGTATCATGAAAAGATTATATTGGACAAGTTTGAAGATAGCATGATGGACTCATTAATACATGTCTCACTATAGCGTCTGTGTCTCGCCTTACTTCTTCGTCGCCGGATCACGTCTACCGATGGTGAGACAGGGTGGAAGACCTTTTTCCCGCTGTGCGGAAATGAATCCACAACCACGTTCTAACTAGCCTAGACGTCGAGTCCTTACATCACTAACTACAGACCCTTGGTTCCAGTCAAGTCATGATCTATTCTTCTTTGGGCTGTAATGTGAGCTGTCAGACGAGTTTTGACCATGGGTTCCACTCCCTTGATACTCTCCTGTGAATACATTATGTTTTAAAAAATACTCCATTCCTTTATTCCATTAGCTCTTGTCTTGTTCTCTTTTGTTCATTGTAATCACTCTTTTGATCATGGCCGAGTCTCAGCTCCCAGGCCTTCCTGGCTTCGACAAGAACAACATTCAACCATGGACTGTCGAAGTCGTTGTTTCTATGACAGTGTTGGCTTTGGTGTCTTGTGGTCTTCGGTTGTATAGTCGACATCTCAAGGCACAGAAGCTTTGGTGGGATGACTATGTTATTCTTTTCTCGATGGTAGGTACACTCATGGTATGCTAGATACAACCGAGTCTAACAGTTCAGTCATGGAATTTGATCGTTGTAGGATTCATCTTCGCCATGCACGCCAACGGAATGGGTCTTCACGCAGATAAAGTCCCAGTGTCACAAATAGTTATGATGGCGAAGTGGCTCGTTGTTGCTGAAGTTCTCTATGCTTGGAATCTCGGCTGGACCAAGCTGAGTCTTTTGCTCATGTACTACCGAATCTTCCGCGTTCCCTACTTCAAGAAGATGGCATGGCTCGTTGGATCTTTCGTCTTTGCTTGGGTCATCACCATTACCTTTCTTTTTATCTTCATCTGCATTCCGGTTGCTAAACTGTGGTATCCCGATCTTCCCGGACGATGTATTAACCAGGTCGGAACATGGATCGCCAATGCCGCTTCGACTATTTTTACCGATATTGTTATCTTGTGCCTACCAATTCCTCCTATCTGGAAACTTCAGCTCGGCAAATCAGAAAAGCTTGGTCTTACAGCTGCCTTCGCCATCGGATCCTTCGTCGTCTTCGCCTCGGCCTATCGAACCAGCGTTCTCTTCACCTACACCAGCACCGATCCAAGCTACACACTCGCCCCTACAGTAGGATGGACCGAGATCGAAATGTCAGCCGGCATCGTCTCAGCGAATCTCCCTACAATGTTGCCTGTTCTCCGACTCGTCGCCAAATTTACCGGCCTCAGTAGCTTTGCATCAACAGTTCGCAGTAACGTCAGACCATCAGGCGACAAGTCGACAAAGGGGCTCAAGTCCCACGAGAACACAGGAGCAGGCAGGAGTTCCAACGGCTCTTCCTCAACAAATATGTTCTACAGACTGCCCGACGACAACGACTCAACTGATTTGATCAAGGGGCCGAAGTTCACAGAGACATCAGCACCACTCAACACTAAACTAAGACCTGATGTTGAGGGCTTTGAGCTCACCACTACGACCTACAACGCCAAAGTCGATGGTGGGAACTCGAGCAGTGAGGAGATATTGCAGGGCATACGAGTGCACAGAGAGTTCCAGCAAACGACTACACGATCACCATAATCGAACGAGTCCGGATCAACCGAAGTCATTCCATTGTTATGTAAACCAGATACTAAAAGCAGGCGGTAATGCTAGAGGCGTTTGTATTTTTCGATTAGATCTAATACCCAATAAACAAGTTCTTCTTTCGAGCCAATGTTGGTTTCTTCAATGTCACATCTCAAAAGTACTATGCTGACCGCAGTAATATCTCCTGTTTTCCAGCCCAAATAACGATTAACCTTGAACCCTCACATAAATTATCGTCCCTGTCGATCAGAATCCAGCCATCAAACATGCGGCTCCACGTTAACATTCCTCATCTTTCACATAGCTGGCCATTTCCGCCAATTTCAGCCTCTTTTACTGACCTCACCCTAGGCAGTCCTTCGACATCACCATCAACTCATCGTGATGTTTCATCTGGTGGATACCAGTTCTAGATGGGGATTATTCGCTTGGCGCATTCCCCAGGCGATCAAACTCGGAGAATTAGAAGCCTTACTTGGCCTGAGCGCCGAACAATGCTTCGCTCTATCGTGGATGCCATGTGGGAGGATGATTTAGCGAGTTCCGATGTCTTTGATGAATGAATGTAACCTATATCCACCCGGGAATAGGGACTCATGCTTGTGTATTTGTTCAGGGAACAGGGTAGCAACGATTCACTAAATGGGTTGTTCAGAGCTCTCTTGTCTATGATTCAACGACGTTGGTTTTACAAATGCCTGCGACTTGGAATCGTATGGTTTCGGGCCATCGGCCTTGTTATGTTCACTATATGAAGTACCACCAGAAAATGAGGAAATGGTTAGAAACATCCTGGATACTGAAATCATGTCTAGCAATAAGAGGAACAATCCCTCTCATTTAGCCATTTCATATCAGCTCCTTATTTTCTGGTCAATATATGAACACACACTGTACTATTTGGTCATTGAGCAGAGCATCAGAAGAGCGCTAAATCTTGCTCCCAGTGGTTATTGCATCGATGGAAAGGCTTTGAGAATTGTGTCACAGCTGAGAGCCAAACTGGCCAGCCTATGTGGAAACATAGTGAAACATATCCATGTTAGTCTTGGTAGCGCCTTGTTAATGGAAGCATACAGATAACAAAATGTTGCTGTTTACACAAACATACACAAACACTGACTCTGTTGCTTGACTTTGACTTTACCACGTGGAATGAGTCTCCCCTAGCCTCTGGACTCGAGAAAGCTAAAAACTGTCAAAGAAGTCCATCAATCTAGGCTAACTTGACTAAATCCTTTTATTAATTAGGATCGAGATCGTAAGTTTTATATTCTCCTCTGGCCTGGTTCAAACATGTATCTCATACCGGAGGAGTTACACGTCTGCAAATTGTCAATGCCGTAGATACAGGGTAGGCCCATCTTATCTCCACGTGATCTCTGGCAGCGGCTCACCTCAGGCTAGCTGCACCGCTCTTTGGATATTGATGTTGATGCCCCTGGCGAGACCGTGTTACTCTGCGCTGCGCATTTCAATGAAGCCGGTTTAGCTGTTGATATTTCCTTTGTTCCCCTGCGTCTTACCGCCTTTGAGCAATCCCCAATCAAGCGCCCCATTGGTCAACAATTCCACAGCAATCATCTCTTTCTTCAGCGCATCCTCCACAGACACGTCACGAAACGAAGCTCCCACCAAAACTTCCTGCCGCCCCTCCCCCGCCGTTTTCTCCACGAACCCGATCTCGCATACTCCTTTTCCCAACACCCAACGATACCAGACTCAACTCTTGGAAATACAGTAGACACAAGATCTTGGGAACCCTAGTGCTCTCCTGAGCGGAGCGATACAAACCGCCATTATGAGCCGGACGTTGACGAGCCGGCAGGCAGAGGAGCTGTTCGTACAGGGGAGCTTCTGGAGCTTTGATTTGCCCTTCTGACACTGCTGCAGGCATAAATCCATCATCGCCTACCTCGCCGCAAATAACCTACAAGAAAGCGCCAATGCTCTGAGGACGGAGCTCAGTCTTGGGGAGGATGCTTTCGATACGGCTACCGCGAAGAAATACGAGACGCTGCTGGAGAAGAAATGGACAAGTGTCGTGCGGTTACAAAAAAAGGTACGGCAGCAGATGCGCGTATCGTACGTAGCTTTGCTAATGGAGCGACTCGTAGATCATGGATCTAGAAGCACAGAACCACGCCCTTCAGACAGAACTTAATAGCGCTACACCGACATCTCTCTCTAACCGAAGAGGAGATCCATCTTCCTGGCTCCCAGCCGGTCCTCCACGACACGTCCTTCAATCGCATCGAACGCCCATCAACTGCGTCGCCTTTCATCCGATCTTTTCGTCTATCGCATCTGGAGATGAAGATGCTACTATCAAGATCTGGGATTGGGAGTTTGGCGAGCTTGAAAGGACGGTGAAAGGTCACACCAAAGCGGTTCTCGATCTCGACTACGGTGGCCCAAAAGGTCATACGCTGCTTGCGTCTTGCAGTTCCGATTTGACCATTAAGCTATGGGATCCTTCCAACGAGTACCAAAATATTCGAACACTACCCGGTCACGACCATAGTGTTAGCGCAGTCCGGTTTATACCCTCTGGAGCACCGGGGGCGCCGTTATCGGGAAATCTGCTGGCGAGCGCTAGTCGAGATGTTACAGTGAGGATATGGGATGTTACGACAGGATATTGCGTCAAGACGATAAGAGGACATGTCGACTGGATTCGTGATGTCGCTCCGTCGTTGGATGGAAAATACCTACTATCGACTGGTAACGATCGAACAGTGAGACTCTGGGATATTTCAGTACCAAATCCCGAAGCCAAGCTCGTCATGATTGGCCACGAGCATTTCGTCGAATGCTGTACCTTTGCGCCACCGGCAGCATACTCGCACTTAGCTACTCTAGCCGGAGTAAAGAAAGCGCCTCCAGCAAGCAGCACGGCGGAGTTTATGGCGACCGGTGGCAGAGATAAGACGATCAAGTTGTGGGATGGCCGAGGAACCTGTATCAAGACCCTGGTAGGTCATGATAACTGGGTTCGAGGTCTTGTGTTCCATCCAAGCGGCAAATTCCTTCTCTCTGTATCCGACGACAAGACGATTCGATGCTGGGATCTTAGCCAAGAAGGGAAGTGCGTCAAGACTGTTGAAGGGGCGCACGAACATTTCATTACAAGTCTGAGATGGGCGCCGCCTATTATCAAGGACAAGGGTCCGACTGAGGAGGCCAATGGTGATGTGGGCACTCCCAAGAAAGCGGCGGCTGCACCCCAAGATGTGCAGATTCGCTGTGTCATTGCTACAGGAAGTGTAGATATGTCTCTTCGAATCTTTTCGCGGTAGTTGGATACAGCATATCTGAGTATTGGACATAAACTGGAGGAAGCTGCTCACTATGACCCATGGCCCAGCGACGTGCCAAAGAGCACAATGCCGATGCAGGTCGCCCACGACATGTCTCAGCCCCCAACAGAGATTCCCTTCTATCGAACGGCCGGAAACATCCCATCCCAACCCGTCTCGACTTTTTTTTTAACGGGTCCAGAAAGGCGTATTTCTTTTTCGCCAGGAACCAGGCACTCCCATCTATCAAATCATAACCATATTTATAACAAAACAACAAACCAAGACAAACCTCCTTTCTACCGATGGTCCCACCCGTCACAATGCGTCTGGTGCATGGGGATTTTACGAATAATGTTTGATACCCAAGCGATGTTAGGTACGGACAGTTGATCTGATGATTTGCTGTTTGGAGGGAGGATGAGTGAGTGAGTGAGTGAGTGAAGGGGGTTGGGATGGAAAACTTTTGGGGGAAAAAAAGCAGGCATAGACGTTAGGGGCATCATAGAACGGAAATTTTACGTATTTATTTTAATTATTAAGCGAGTTGAGATGAGGGTCTATGAGATTATCATGTGTCGTGATGTCAAAGAGTTGAGTGATTGGAACTATTGATCAGAGTCTCTCATGATGATGGGTATTGCAGTGAGGAATGATTGATTCGCCTAAGGAGCAGGCGATTTCTTACCGACCCTATATTAGCTTGCACGAATAGACGCCTACTGATCTGAGTTCTAGCCGTTTAAGCAGTACGCCTCGCAGTAAAAATGTCCTAATTGTTCTGCAGAAATGATGAAAGTGGTCGATTGCAGGTACGCATCAATGACGCCACGATTAAAGAGTCCCACTGTTGATTCACTTTCAGTCTTACAACATGCCACTTGGAGCGTCATCAATAATTTGTTCGTCTTAATAATAAGGTCGGTTTCCATGCCTAAGTACCTGACTGTTCTCTCTGTTCTACCTAACCTCACCTTGTCAACCTCTGTGGAACAACAAAAGACCTCTTCAACGGCACATCAACAACATGTCTGCACGCATTGCTCGATCTTCAATGGCCTTGAGGCCCTCTCATCCTATCCAGCGAGGTTTTCGCACAACGAGATTACTACGACACAATGAGAAGGAACCTATTGGACCGAAATCTTCAGATAAGCCCACGAGCAAGAGTGACAAGTGAGTTGTGATGAAGCAAAGTTGAAGATGTGGCTGACGACGAGTAGCTCGCAGATCGTCATGTTCGGAGGTATTGGTCTCGCAATCGGTACAGGTTTCTTGTTCCTCTTGTCGCGACCCGAAAAAGCAAAGGACCAACCTATCGAGGGTGTAACATCCAAGCCCGTGAGCCCCAAATAAAGAAGCGAGTGAGAGAATACGAGATACGAGAGAGTCTGGGGTTAAGCAACATGGATATGCAGGGTATAACAATCGATGGCGTAAGCGATGATTAACTGTGAGAGGAAAAAGAAAATAGGCCATCAATAACAACAGATCATATTGCAGCTCTAACTGCATTATCTACCAAATCATTACAGGCAGGTCGTCATCTCACGGCATTCCCGAACCTATCACCGCAGAGCTTATATCCCTGTCAAGTTCGCTGTAGGATCTAGTTTACAGCCTCAAAAGAGGCAGCCAAGCCAAAGCTATGCCTCTATTCGTCTGTGATGTGATATACACGTGCGTGTCGCAGTCGACAGACCGCGTAATCAACACACGACGCGCATTTGAATCATTTTCAGCCTTCTTAGGCGTTTTTTGACTATCAGCCCTACTGGGAATAGACAGTGATATATAGCAGTAGACTGAAGCCTGCCTCAGTCGATCTAACAATCCCCCACTTCAAACCCCTTCTTAACCTTTCCCCACATACAATCAATGGACGGAGACGGCTTCTCGGTTATTTCACTTACCTCGCTCGGTTCGAGTATTTCTCACCGTGTGCTGTCCAGCGCCGAAGAGCTCAATGAATTAAACACTGCGCTTGAAGTCCCCGACGAGCGATTGTCCTCGTTCGCTACGAGGCTGTATCAGCTCCATCAGCATGTGGGAGTGCTTGAAACTGCGCTAAATAGCGCCAGTGCTATCTCGGGTCGGTTGCAGACTATGATAAGTCAGAGTCTTGGATCGTGCGATGTTGTCGCGACTGTGCTGAACAAGCAGGTCATGAGGCTGCAGGCTGAGACGCTGCCGTTGTTGGATGAGGTGTTTTTGGTGGTTTATAGTGATGCTGTTGTTGCGTTTTTCCGGTTATTTGCTTTTTACGCAAAAGTGCTGTCGATGTGAGTGGTTCTTCTATATCGTTGCGTGAACGTTTATTCATGATGTGCTAGCAAAGTACGAGATGATCAAGATTCTACTCTTGACACCAAGAGTGGAAGAGAGATCTTTGATCACGTTAACAGAGCTTGTCAAAAGGCTTCGCAGACGAAGGATATCCTCTTCACTGGATCGCAGAACGACTCTTATGCATCGAGCAGTAAAGGACCTCTTCCTGGCGATATCGAGCCTCCGCCTTATGAACCAGCACAGCCTTCTTCAGCTCAGTCGCCGAGTTGTGAATCACCAAGTGGATCGTCTGGTTTTGCTAAAGGTCTATCTTCGTTGACAAACTCATTCAAGGCCATGACAGCTGGTCTCTGGCCGAAACCCGATCCTTTATCCACAGCTCTCTGCCAGGCGGCTCTTCGCGGTGATGTCCAGCAGATGAGTGGTCTACTCGCACAAGGAGCGAACATCAATGGACGGAACGGAGAAGGCAATTCACCCCTAGGTTGTGCTATCCTGGCTAATCAAGAAGACGCTGTGCGCTTTCTTATCGGTTCTGGTGCCGACACAAACGGCAGAGATATGAAGATTCCACCGGTCTTCCTGGCCGCATCAGTTGGAAGCATTGGCGTTGCAAAGATGTTCATCGACCAGGGCACATGGAACGTTAACGCTGCCAGCTGGTCTGGACAATCATACTTTGTCGATGTATGCAACAGCGAGAATCTGGAGGGTATTCAGCTTCTTTTGGACAACGGCGCCAAGCCAAACACTACAAACACCTCTGGACGACCGGTTCTTGCACAGGCTGTCAAGAAGGGGAACCTGGAGCTTGCAAGGATGCTGCTTCAACATGGCGCGAATCCAGACACTAGCGACCTCTCGGGTAATTCACTATTGTCTATCGCAGCGAGCCAGGATCGTATGGATATGATGAAGCTGCTTCTTGAAAGTGGAACAAACGCAAGCTCGAAGAATCTGAGCGGATTGTCTGTTCTCGCGGACGCTATTGCAAAGAGAAAACTTGACATGGCAGAACTTCTTCTCAAACATGGCGCCAATGCCAGCGCAAAGGATCTCGTCGGCCACCCAATTCTCGTCATCGCCCTCCGCGATACCAAACTCTCACAAAACGAGAAAGTTCGAGTCGTCAAGATGCTTCTCGACCACGGCGCTTCACCAAATGTGTCAGATGGAACATGGGGCGTCGCAGCGATATGCTTCGCCATGGAGACAGGCAGCACGGACCTCGTGAAAATGATGCTCGATGCAGGATCAAACACGAAAAAGAAGATGAACAGCGGCGAGACACTTTTGCTATACGCTATTGATAAAGGGAAGAGGGATCAGGCCAAGCTTCTTCTCGAAGCTGGCGCTGATGCTAATGCGGCGGATAAGAAGGGCAGAACGCCGTTGATGCAGGCTATTTCGAGGAGAGATACGGAGTTGATAAGGGTTCTCAAGGCTCATGGAGCGGATATGAATGTTGGAGGGTGTATTTCGCCGCAGGAACTAGCGCAGTCGATGGGTGATCTTGAGATTCTGCAGATATTAGGCTTTGGATCATCTTCACAGAGAGGACCAGCTCGAGCGCATTCACCGCCGCCGCCTGGATATGATGCAGCTATGGGCAAAGTATAAGAAATGGAGTAAACAAGCGGTTGATACCCCTGAATAATAATTAATATTTCTATTTTCCCAAAACGCCGTCTATGTCGCTGTGTTTATTGCTGGTTGAGAATCTCCTTCAACCACCACACATGTATCCTCTCGTCCTTTGTCAACTCAGGGTGAAAGCTCGTTCCTAGTACATTGCCCTGTCTAACAGCGACGATGTCCCCTGAATCATCCTTGGTATTGGCTTGTGAGATGCCAGACTTCATCTTATCTACTCGACCTGGTAGTTTGGCCAGGACTTCAACTGGTGGTCGCCCATCGTCAGACGAACCAATGACTTCTTCCACAACGGGCGCGCGGATGAAAACACCGGGGAAGGGTTTGGTGTCGTTTAAGAAGGGAAGATTCATTCCTGACTCGAAACTCTCCATTTGACGACCAAAGTGGTTGCGGTGAACGCGGACTGCGAGACCACCGATGAGTTCTTGACCACCTTTCTTGGTAGCATTTGCTTCGTCTGAAAGGAGAATAAGACCTGCACAAGTTCCCCAGACTGGTCTCTTCTGGACTCTGGTTTATGTCAGTATTTGTATCAACTTACGATACGGGGACAGCTTACTTGACGTAATCTCTTAATGGCTCAAGGAGACCAGATTGAGCGGCAACGAAAGAGATAGTGGTGCTCTCGCCACCAGGAATGATCAGAGCATTGCACTGATCGAGTTCTTCTTTCGTTCGAACTTCGATACAGTGGAATTTCGTCTTTGAAATACCTTCTGTAGAAGAAAGGTACTCTGCGGCCTTTCGCACAAGATCGATATGCTCAGCAAAACCACCCTGAAGGGCCAAGACACCGACCGTGAGACTGATCATTTTAACTTAGAGTTCTCAACAACAATGATTTGCCAGAGAATTGTAAGATGATAAAGACGAGGAGCGATAACGGACAGTTTAAACTCGGAGCCTTTCACCGAAGGCAAAAAATCTTAGTCACTCGCAAGTGACACACAAGATAGAAATGTTCCCCAGATTCTGGTGATGGGTACCGGAGTGACCCAAAAGGGATAAGGACGTGCATTAGAGCGCATGTAGGCTGCATGCGTGACGGAGCCGCTAGAGGGACAGTACCTCCGGACTACCCCGATTGTTCTCCGGGCTACACTAGGAAAATAAGAGTTGAGGAGGTGGTTGAACTATATCGAGTCAGGTACTTAGTAGATGTAGGTCACTGGTATTGGGTCTAGAAGGGCTGAGAGAACAATGCTTGTGGACAACGAACGACAGAGGCTTATAGTGGCAAACTCATGCAAGATAAGAGATGAGTGAGATGAGTGAGATGAGATGAGATGAGACATTATCTACGATCTACCAAATGATTCCATCCACGATATCACAAGAATCTAGAACAATGCAATGCAATCTAGCAATGCATGCACATCCCCCTCTTTTGGATACTCCTCACCAATCTTTTTGAGCCTCGTCTTCCCGACAATTGCCGCCTCTAAACACCGGCACATGTCAATGAATCATCCAATTACTGCTGCTGTAGGGCGCGCTTAAAGATGGGCCGGAGCTGGATGCCGGTCTCACAGTGGCTATGGCGCATTAGACTTGCATATTCGGAGCCCGCGGCTGCAGTAAATTAACTGGTGTCATAGTTTGGACCCTTCTTGACTCCGCACTCACGGCGCCGTAGACCGGGTGCGGAGGCGGAGGGCCGGAGGTACTGTACAGTGCCTAACAGTCAGACTAGGAGAAACTCAGTTCTAAGATTTGTTCTTGTCAACTTCTTCTTTGAGTAATATACCCTTTCTAGTCATTGACTCTACCTGCATAAGAGAAAAAACTTATAATTACCCGTTCCCCTCTCTCATCACTCCAACTCTCCAACTTAAACCTTACCCTCATACCCCCCCACTACCTTGTCTTTTACTTTTACTTCATACTTCACATCTTTCACCATGACCAACGACTCCTCCAACACTGGTGCCGCCTCCAACGGCGAGGCCAAGTCCTCCTTCACCGTCAAGGCCGGCCTCGCCCAGATGCTCAAGGGCGGCGTCATCATGGACGTCACAAACGCTGAGCAGGCCCGCATCGCCGAAGAAGCCGGTGCCTGCGCCGTCATGGCCCTCGAGCGAGTCCCCGCCGACATCCGCAAAGACGGCGGCGTGGCTCGCATGTCAGACCCCGCCATGATCAAAGAGATCCAAGAAGCTGTCACCATCCCCGTCATGGCAAAGGCCCGCATCGGCCACTTTGTCGAGTGCCAGATCCTTGAGGCTCTCGGTGTTGACTACATCGACGAGTCTGAGGTCCTCACCCCCGCTGACGACGAGAGCCACGTCGAGAAGAGCACCTTTGGTGTTCCTTTTGTCTGCGGATGCAGAAACCTCGGTGAGGCACTGCGAAGAATCGCAGAGGGCGCTGCTATGATTCGAACAAAGGGCGAGGCTGGCACCGGCGATGTCGTCGAGGCCGTGCGACACATGAAGACAGTCAACAAGCAAATCGCGCAGGCCAAGGCCGCACTCGCCGAGGGCGGTATCATCCGCATCCGCGAACTCGCCCGCGAGCTCGAAGTCGACGCTGATCTGCTCCGCCAGACCGCGGAGCTAGGCCGTCTCCCCGTCGTCAACTTCGCCGCCGGCGGTGTCGCCACACCCGCTGACGCCGCGCTCATGATGCAGCTCGGCTGCGACGGCGTGTTTGTCGGCAGCGGTATTTTCAAGTCTGGCGACCCCGCGAAGCGGGCCAAGGCTATCGTGCGTGCGACTACACACTATAAGGATGCCAAGGTGCTGGCTGAGACTAGCACGGGGCTTGGCGAGGCTATGGTGGGAATTAACTGCGATAGTATGAAGCCTGAGGAGAAGCTTGCCGGAAGAGGATGGTAAGCTGTGAAAAAGAGCTTTTGTTTTTGGCGTTGATGGGGATTCAACATGAAAAAAGAAGGTCAAGGAAAAATGAAGATAGCTGAGAAGCTCAACTCGGCTAGATATGCATGGATGGTATAAGCGGGTGTTTTAACACCATAATGTAACAAATTTCTCCCATTGTTGTTTCTGCTGTAATGAGTATGTGTTGTGACAATTTCTGTGTCTATTGTGAGGTGTAACAAACAAGCTCTGCGTGTCCCATGCGGGTGTAGGTCTATGCTGTCTAAGTCGAACCCCAAGGTGCTTCATATATAATGCCATCCAATGATGCCAAAATGCCACCATTTCGAAAATCATACCTGAAATAGCCCAAATTACCCGAGATAGCCATCGTATATAGGCACAAAAAAACCGTATCACTAATCCAATCGAAGGATTAGTTTCGCTTCCTCTTCGTCTTCCTACTCTCTTCTTCACTTTCACTCTCTTCATTCTGATGTCTCTTCGCACCCTTTCCATTCTGACGGTTAGCGGCATTTCGCTTCTTGTCGTTACCGGCCTTGTTGTTCTCCTTCCGCTGCGTGTCACATTAGTACTTACGTCGTAAAACCATGGTTGTATACTTACGACAAGCTCGGCAACCGGGGAGTTGGTGAGTCGGGAGAACCACGATGAACGTAGAGCCGAGTGAATCAAAACCTTGTTGTCCTATTCAAGTTAGTCATTGGTTGATAAGTGAAGGGGTTGACTTACTCGAAAAGCGTTCACGAGGCGTTCCTAACGCTCTCCAAAACTAGCGAACTGCTCCCACTGACACTCGGCATTGCTCCAAAGCGGAACATAGTTCCGATCCTGCTGCGACAATATGGCCGAGTCCTATGACTCTAGTCAGTAGAGCTTACATGTAAATGAAGGACAATCTTACGAGAATCTTGGAACTGAGAATCTCAATCTCAATGTTGGACAGCTGACGATGAACAGCGTTCTTCCACTGCTCGCTCACAGGAGGCATCCTGTCAAGAGGAGGCTCGATTTGATGATCAAGCATATCAGACGGCTCAACAGAAAGCCCTGCACTCTTTCGATAGGCCGTGACTTCTTTGACCCACTGCTTAGCAAGCTTTGATCCCATCTTCGTTCGCCATCCCCTGGGACTCGACCAGTCAACAATAGCCATGAAGAGTTCCTGCACACGAGCACGATATGCTTCATCCGTTTTGGGGAATGTGGGGTCCATCTCTGGCGGTGTGACTGTCACTTCATGATGTGCGAGCTCGAGAAAGACTCTGTTTATGTGGCGAGCTTGAAGTGGGTTCTTGATGTAGCCCTTGTATTCGTGGGAGAAGTGCTTCAGCTCTGAGAGGAGCGACTGCTGCTCTAAAGTGTGGGCTCTGATGTTGGCTGGGTCGACTGGGGGCCTGTGGCGGGTTGGTTCGCCGGGGGCAGGGCCTTTGCGAGGTGGTGCTTGAGAGGGAGGGATAGGAGGTTGAGCGATTTGGACGGCTGGGTGAGACACTTGCTGAGGGAGACCTTGCTGGAGTTGATTGTTCACAGGGAAGATTAGTTGCTGATAAGGGTTTGGAGTTCTGTTGACCTGACGGCTGGGATGAGTTGGTAGCTGTCGTGCTGGAAGGGGCGGCATTTGCTGAAGGGCTGGCTGATCGTAGAATGGTTGGCCTATCGGGACAGGGTAAGACTGAGGCTGGTTATTAAGTGGCGGATATGGCTGTGTCGTCCAAGACTCTGGCAAGTAGTCCCCAGCATTTGTGGGTGAAGAGAACTGAGTCGCAGGGGTGAGAGCTGTAGAGACAGGATCTTGACTATCATTGTCGGCGATAGTACTGCCACTGTTGTTCGGACCACTCAACTGTGCATCGGACCCTGAAGAAGCCTGAGTCCCAGCATTCTCTGCTTCGTATGCCTCCCTGAACTCTTCTTCAAAGGGGTTAGTTGCTAGAGTTTCGTCTTCGAATTCATAATTTGCCTGGGAGTGGCTGAAGTCCGCGAGCATTGCCTCTACGTCAACTTCCTCAGCAACATTGCCGTCCATGAGGTCATTAAAAGCCTGGTCGAGCTCTGGGCCGGTAATAGAGTCAAGTAGATGTTGAGTGTCTTCGTAAGACATGTCTTCCATATTGGGCGACCAAAATGAGTGAATGAGTTGGGATGAGACTTAAGTGTTGGTTGAAGTGAAGGGTGAGTAGAGTGGAGGTTATGTAGAAGAGAAGAATTCGATATTCATAGGGATTTAGATTTATAGTCGCATAGAAATGGTTGCCCGGTTGATTAGGACTACATTATAAAAGCAGTGTGATAGACGCTTGTTGCAGTGCTAAGTGCAGCTCAGTGGAAGCCTTACCCAGGCATTATTCCAGCACCTATAACAAAGCACTCAGGTGCTGAAAGAGCCAATCAAAACTTGAAACAAATGATACCAGCCTTTTGGCTCTTTGCTTATCTGGTCTCGAGTACCTCAGGCTTTGTCACTTGAGATAAATGATTGGATTTGTTGTCCTGACAGGTGGCAGCCTTGTGTGAATGATATAACATGCAACTCCTGCACCTTGAACAAGATTCAACTGAAAGACTCTAGGGAATTCTGATTTGGCTTGGACGATAAACGAAAAGACTGCTGCTATATTGTCCATCCCTTTGTATACCATGACCAAGAAATGGTTGTTGAGGCAGCTGGCAGACGTAGAAAGTGGGATGCAGCAGTATTGTTCTATTTGAGAGCTTGTTATCTTATTGATTGCTACCAGTGACATGGGCTTGGTCTTTCCCATAGCAGCCTTATTGTTCCTGGATTTGGCGTGAACAAACCAGCAGCACCACAAGACTTCATCCTGTTCAGGACCCAGTTATGTGATGCCTCATTATAAGGATGGAAAAGAATAAAGCAACTAGAATAATGACAGGGAAATTCATCGAAGAAGCGAAAGTAGTGAATATTGACACGTCTTAACCCTGGTGGTGTTGGAGCTTCTAGAGCTAGTAGCTGGAATAGCTGAAAGAGGGCAAGGTTCAGATCAAAAAGGAGAGCAAATGTGGCAATAATTAATCAGTCTGCTATTTCCCAAGCAATTCTTAGATGTTTTTTCCAGCATAAAGGTATCTTTCAGCGTATATACGAAATAAAACGGGAGCCTGCATGGTACCTGCATGGTTGGTAAAAGTGTGATGCTGCAAACAACCGAACAAAGCATCTGTGCATAAACACACTCCGCCTCCTCTTGACACCCTTTGAGAATGTCCCAGGTTTAATATGCAAAATTGTGATATGTGATGTTCTTGAAAGAGCTACAAGGGTATCATTCCTATTGGGCTGGTAGAAGACGTTCACGCCCATGTGCATCGTGTGAACCTTTGAACCATACCACCGGGCTTCCCAAATAACAGGAGAGATTTCATTATTGCTCAGATACTCTTTCACCTGTATACAAATATGATATCAAACAACAGACAGAAACGCCATCGGTCGCAAATAACTAGGCACCCGTTTCGGTCCCTCAGATTCGTCGCCTGTAGGCAGAGCACCAAATAAATAGACCAGCCTCACCCACCGCACGGATATTCACCACATCATACCCGGACATATGGAAGGAAAGCAAGCCAAGAAGTCATCTCTCTCACCCAAGAGCAACACCATAGTCCTGACATCCACTAAATACCCACCTTCCTTCCCTTCTCAAAAGCGTAAAAGCATTAACACCATCATGTTTAGGCACCCCATTAATCTCAACCACAAACGGCGCCCAAACCAGCGCAATGTCACCATGCTTTCTGACCTGAACATCATGCAACTTCTCTTGAATAGTGATACCACTCTTGATCATACCTTGCAGACGAACGATGGACTGCTCCATAGTCATAGGCGCTGGCTCAGCAGGTGGTCTGTATAAGGTTACACCAGCGTTGGGAAGAAACCACTGTTTGAGGACGTCCCAGTCTGGGTGGGAGAAGTCATCTAGAAGAGCGTTGATGGGTTTCATGATTTCTTGGGTGAGGTCGGATTCGTCTTCTGGGTCGGGTGTCTCCAAAGAGCGCTCTGTTGAAGCTAGACCTGAGATCTTCCAACGTCCGTCGGTGTAAGCTAATCCGAGGATACCCTTCTTATGGCTGATGATGGTACCATCGTCAGCGCGGATGGACCACCCGGTCCAAACTGCAGCGAGCTTCTCGTGAATGAAGATTTCCTGAGGTTCATCTATAGCCCATTCGAGGTGGCCCTTTTGCTTTGCGTCGCTGAGAAATAGCTCTCCCAGCGTTGTCTGTTCGATAGTTTCTGGGGTGGACTGTATGACGTAAGAGGTCTCAAGGACGTGGTTGCGGGCATCATCGGGGTTTTTGGACGAGATATTGAAGAAGTCAGTTAGAGCAGAGAGAACAGCCACCTTGGTGTCTTGAGAATCAGCCATAATAGTCAAGATTCTACTAATGAACCAGTTGAGGGAATAAAAGATCAGAAAGAACAAAAGTCGAAGGAATGCAAAGGTGACAGGTTGAGAGCTCCAATAAGCACGATGGATGATACTGTGCCATACGCTATCAATTTACCCTGCTTCCCAGAAACTCATACTATTCTAGAAATAGACATTTTTTCGATCAATTCTATTCACGCTCTAATAACAATCTATCATGTATAAAATCATAGGGAAGAGTAAGCATTAAGCGCCAATTGACCTCCCAAATGAGCATAAAGCACATTCCCGCTCGCAATCTTGCCCGTCTTGATCAAATCAATCATGCCCGCCAAACTCTTCCCCTCATACACAGGATCCGTGATGAACGCCTCAGTAGCAGCGCCAAACTTCATAGCCTCGATCGTGGTCTCGTCAGGAATGCCGTAGATCTTGGCGTTGTAGTTGGGGTCGAGGATCACGTCGTCCGCTGTGATGTCGTCCTCGCTGAGGCCGATCTTGGCAGCTGTGGATTTGGCGATGCGCAGGACTTGGTCGAATGTTTGTTGTACTTTTCCTGAGGCGTCGATGCCGATGATCTTGCGCGCGGGAGAACCGTTCTTTTGGGCGAGTTTGAAGCCGGCGATCATGCCGGCGAATGTAGAGCCTGTTACGGCGCATACGATGATGGTGTCGAAGAAGATTCCTAGTTCCTTCTCTTGGGCTTCAACCTCAAATGCCCATCGTGCGAAACCTAGACCACCGAGAGGATGGTCTGAAGCTCCAGCTGGGATATAGTATGGCTTGCGCCCGTTGCTCTTAAGCTCATCTGTAAGCTTGGCGAGAGTTGTCTTGTGCTCAATTCCAAATGTCGAAGGGTCAAGTCTCACATCACCACCCATGAGTCGCGAGAGCTGAATGTTGCCGACCTTTTCATAACCGGGATCTTCCCAATCAACCCAGTGTTCTTGGACGGTGGCGGCTTTGAGGCCGAGCTTTGTAGCGACGGCGGTTACGGCGCGGGTGTGGTTGGACTGGACGCCGCCGATGGAGACGAGGGTATCACAGCCTTGGGCTTGGGCCTCAGCAGCAAGGTACCTATCTTGGATTAGCTATGCTGTGAACGAGTTTGGGAGAACGACTTACTCTAGCTTTCGGACCTTGTTACCACCGTAGGCGAGGCCGGAATTGCAGTCCTCGCGCTTCGCATAGACATTGACCTTTCCACCGAGAGCAGCAGATATTCTGGGGAGGGGCTGAAGAGGCGATGCACCAAAGAGAAAGTTCTCTCGGGGGATGCTAGCAAAGGGTTCGGGAAGGGTAACAACAGTCATTTTGTCTTGTACAATGCAATAGAATAGAATTGAATATCAGAAATCATCTACAACACCAAAGCCCAGGGAAACATCTCGATAATAAAGCATCTCGACTTCTGGACCCCTCCGTTGCCGGCATCGCGGGGCACGAATGGCATGGTCCACTTTGAGAGCCAAGACACCGACATTGAGGTTAGTGATTGGGTGAGTGTGTTGTAGGGCGCAAGGGACACGAGGGGTAGAAACATGCCATTTGCTTTTTGGTGTGTGTTTTGGAGAGCGAGTCAGTAGGAGACAGTGAAGTCGGTGGTAAATGTAGCTTCCGAGTCGGGGTCGGTGGGGAGAGGCATATCGTTGGTTATCCACCATGGGGAGATAAGCTGGGGGAGGGTGATAGGGAGAGATCCGGGGAACTTGGGAGGATATCGTAGTGGGTATTGACGGAAGACTAGAGATAGTTAGTGATTAGAATCACTGGTAGTTGTTGAAAAGAACTGCTGCTGCTGCGCTGATAGTGGTTGAGTGGGTAACGATTATTCTCCCGCCTAACTTACACTAGACATGCTATGATAGGGGATTGACTACATTGTAGGGCGTATATTACATTGTTGTCAAGATCGGTATACAGTTCTGATAAGAACTACTTCTCGTATAATCTGAAAAAGTTGGATTCTTTATCTAGCAAGTCTCCTCTCTTTGGAAATGTGACTCTGTGTCTTGTCTGTTGGCCCAGGCTTTAGGACACATCAGTTATGACCGAACCATCATGACAAGAACAGACAGCAGCTACGGACTTCGTGCGAACAGTCATCCTAACTCCGTTCTGAAATTAATTGAACACAAGGCAATCACACATTATACGCAATTCGGCGCATCTGAAATGCCTGTGATGTTGTCTTCTGTGACCATACTCCAAGTCTCTGATTGGTCGTGACGATGTTGGAAGAATGCCAAGACTTTTTCAATTTCCTATTCGGGACAGCTTCAGCATGATTCAGTCCCAGGATCCGACGAAGAGCGGTAGTTTATACAACGCCATAAAATTAGATTTTGGGTATAAAATATATAGAGTATCCCTCTCTATCGTAAATATTAGCCAAGAAGATTGTTTATTCTCAACCCCTTCAACTGCTGCGTCCCCAAAAATTCATATTCTTCTGCCAGTCTTTTCAACATCACCATCATCAAAATGCCGTGTCATAAGAACCAAAAGCCCTCACCTACCGTCCCTTCAAGAGAAATGCCTCCCCTCCCAGATTTCTGGCTACCAGTCTTCTGGAAGAACCAGTTCCGCACCACCATCGAACTTCCCACCAGAGAGAAATACCCCCAAGTCGATGGTAGCACAGCCATCGTCACCGGCTCAAACACAGGTCTTGGTTTCGAAGCTTCAAAACAACTTCTCTCCTTAGGTCTATCTCACCTTATCATGGGAGTAAGATCTCTTGAAAAGGGCAAAGTCGCAGCTGAGAAGCTGAGAACGAGCGGGCCATCTGCTAGGATTGATGTTTGGCAGCTTGATATGCAATCGTATGATTCTATCCAAGCTTTCGCCAAGAGATGTGACACTGAGCTTTCTCGCATTGACTTTGTTATTCTCAACGCTGGTCTTTCCCCTACCAACTTTGAACTTGTACCCTCCACAGGCCATGAAGTTGGTATTCAAGTCAACCACCTCAGCACCGCCCTTCTCACAATCCTTCTCATCCCCATTCTCAAGACCAAAACCTCAGGCCACGGACCACCTCGCCTTACCACAGTGAACTCTCTCACAGCCCATCTCTGCAAATTCCCAAACAAAGATGAACGCCCACTCCTTGCATCCTTCGACGACCCGAAAATCACACCATGGAGTTCCCAAGAACGATACGGCGTATCAAAACTTCTCAACCAGCTCTTCCTTGTACGACTTTGTGAAAAGGTCAATCCTGATGATTTGATTATCAATATGGTTGACCCAGGTCTTACAAAGGGAACTAATCTTGGAGGACACCATGAACTTGGTGGTGTTGCTGGAGCACTTGCAGGGGCGTTCTTTGCGATTTGTGGAAGGCCTGTTGATAGAGGTGCTGCGAGCTATACTAATGCTGTTTATGGGCATGGGAAGGAGTCTCACGGGTGCTTTTTGATGAGTTGTGAGATTGCACCGTAAGTTGATTCCTAATAAATGCTGTTGGAGATTGCTGACTTGAATTGTAGGCTGGCGGGTTGGTTTTATAAAAATGGGGATATCTTGGTTGATCAGGTTTGGAACGAGACACTGGAGGAGTTGGATTTTGCTGGCGTCAAGGACATCGTATCTAATGTTTGAACCTAGTTGCAGAGAAGTGGTATTTGACTTGAGGCAAACTGTGTACAGTACATATCTTGACCTCCACGCCTTTCTGTTATAATAATGGGCGGTATTCGGTTTAATTTATGTAGATGAAAGGCTTTCCTTTAGATTATAGACACACCAATATCACAGTGACACCCATGTTAATAATGTGGCTTATTAGAGTGTTCAGAACTGTGGTTCTTTCATAGGCGTTCGGAGTTAATAAGCCCGAAATCCGGTAATGACATCTAGACGGTGAGCTGACATGCTCAACTTAAGCTTGCATCTGCAACCCTTTCACTCTGAAGTACTGTAAAACCGACGCCATCAGCTTACGTTTTCCATGTTTGCATAAAATCATGCTAAAATCAAGACAGCAGACATCACACAGTAAGATCTCTCCGTACCAGACAGCAGCATTTGCTAAATCTTGTGCAGATCAAAGCTTTACATTCATTGACCAGACGCCGTCAACAAAGTCTGATAAGAATAACCGGAAGATAGTACGAAGTCGAGCACGTGCTAACTCAGCTCGGAAAAATCAGGAACACATAGAATCATGGATACTAAACCAAAAAGAAACATGCATGGCGTTGCAGGTTCCTGATGGAACTATTCCTGGCCGTGTTGGGACAAACTTCTCTTTACTTGATTTTCCTGAGCCGTTACAAGCGTATATGGAAAATGACATCTTTCGATGTTAGTCCCTCTGTTTTGGAGGTTTGGTCTTGGCTAATATCAAATAGCGTTTCATGGGATGAGAGGGTCACTATATCCCTCTGAAATATGTCTCCAAGTCGATGAGATGAAATCATCTTGGACGACAAACCTCCTAGTCGACCAAGTATACTTCCACTCCATAATGTTCTCGGTAGAAGCATACTTCGACATGCTTCTCGGACGAGACTATGGCAGCCTTGCACATTTTCACTTTTTGAAAACGCTCAGACTTCTTCAAGCAAGAATAAACAATCCCACAGACCCGTCGTCTATTTCAGACGCTACTATCATGGTAGTTGTTATCTTGGGCCTAGCAGCTGAGATGATAGGTGACCGGACAGCAGCTGAGAATCATGCTGCTGGGATGGCGAGGATAGTGGATCTGAGGGGTGGACTTGAGATGTTGAGGTTTGATAATCCCAGATTACCAGCCAAGGTTTGCAGGTGAGTCCTTATCTCTACTGCTTTGGGTTATATCTGAGCTGTGGTAGAGTCGATCTTGGTCTAGCCCTTCGCTTCGGCAGCAAGCCAGTCTTTTTCGACAAGGGCATATCCTGGAATCCATATCTTTCCAATCAAGGTTTGGTTCGCGGTAGGAAGAAGCCTCTAAGCATGAACCACGATATAGTCGCCTTCTTCAAAACTCTTGATCCCAGGTTGTCAAATATATGGAAAGACCTCGAAGAGTTCGCAAAGCTCAGCAACATCGCCAGCCAAACTGGTCGGAAACTTCAAGCAAATATCTTTAGCGAAGTCATGGTATCGACTCTCTACCGACTACTTGCCTTATCTCCCGAATCAGCTGCAGAAAACGCATTTCGACTTGGAATGATGACTTTCGCTGCATCTATCTTCTTTCGGTGGAGAGATATGAAGCAAAGACAAGCGTATCTGGATGATTCCTTCAGAGATGCATTGATCGAGTTGAAGAAGGTTTCGGTCCGGCCACCCCCTACTATTCTGCTTTGGCTTTTGGTTATTGGGAGAACAAATTCTGTTCAAGGTGGTGGTGATCAAGACACTGAGCAGTGGACGTTGGAGGTTATGGATGGGTTGATGATATGTTCATGGCCTGAACTGCATAAGGTTTTGAAGTCTGTTCTGTGGATAGATTGTTTGTTCGATGTATCAAGCAAACGGGCTCTTGGATCGATACTGGAAAAGGTTGCCAGAAAGGGGGTGGAGGTTGATTCATGAGTCACTTCCCAGCAAAATCTTTTCGCCTCTTGGTAATTCTCATATCAACTTTATCTTCTATATAACTCCCTTACTTTTAAGCCACTCAGGCTTTTCAACGTCATATGTTCCTGAACAAGCCGCCTCAACACATCCAGCTAGGCTTCCAAAGTACATCCCTCTCCCCGTGAGCCCAGGTCCATAATGAGCATACTTTCCAGAGTTGGTCATGATTGTCTTGGCCGTCGTTGGGATCACAGGCTCAGTTACCATACACCAGCAAATATCTGTCAATATCTGCACTCCGAAATCCTCTAGCTGGACTATAAGGCCTGCTTGTTCAGCGAGTTTGTACACTGACCGACCGCACGTAACTATAACCGATACGCTAGCGACTTTTTGTCGCCCTTCGCAAAGATTGGCGAGATTTCGTATCTCGGAGAGGGAAAAGTGCGGGTTGCCTAGTGAGACAAGGTCGAGAGGCTGGTTTGCTGGTGCGCTGTTGAGCTTATCCCAGCATGTTCCCAGATCAACCAGCTTAACTTCAACGGTGGTGAATTCATGAGCAATTACTGCCTCAAGTGTCGTTGCTTCTGGCGTTATACCAACGATATGGAACATTGGAGCGCTCGATATCGTTGCGAAAGCAGCACCAAAGGCCTTCAGATCGTCTGTTGAGAGACCAAGGTTCTCAAGCCCTGTTATCACCGGTATTCGGCTCGTCGATAAAGTTCCAACATAATATCCCAGCAATGGTGGGAATGAATCGTCAAGACTTGTCGCGTCCTCCAACCCCACGACCTTCACACAGACTGAAGCCAGTCGATTGACGCCTAGATGAGGACCCCCTTTAGGAGCCCTCCCAGTCAAAGCAATCGAGATATCCAAGAAATCAGGATACTTCATAGTTCTCGCCCCCAAAACACTATTCGCATAAACAACAGCATTCGACTCGGCCCAAGCAATCTGCTCGCCAAGCTTAGGTGCATTTTCAAGCTGATAAGGCGCGCAGGTAAAAGTTGGTCTTGCTCCCATATCTGTATACGCTTTTCCAAGCGCATCAGCCGCTTCGCCGAAAGTAGTATCGACGCCAAGGGCTCGCCAGCGCTTTTGGTCAACTGATAAAGAGTTGAGTGTTGTGGGGATTCGGACTTTTCCGCCCCAGTCGCGAAGTCGCTCAGCTAGGGCGAGTGTTGCGGGACCAGTATAGACGCATCCATCGACGTGGACTTGTGTCACATCCATGAGACGTGTTGCGCCAAGAAGATGGGCCATTCGGAGGACGATTCTGATAGCGACGCGGGATGCTTCGCCGTAGTCTCCTCTCAGAAGTTCCTGGTCCAGTGTTGAGAGCTTGATACCTTCTAGAGCTGGTGCCGTCTCGAGAATAAGACCGCTTTCTGTGTCTATCACTGAACCTTTTCTGTGTTTCGATGGCGGGTGAGTAGAAACGTAACCGTCGTCCACATATATGGTCTGCCCGTTCATTCGAATGAGATGTCGAAAGTCCTCCTTGTCCAGAACCACGACGGGGATAGACTGGTTGAAGACTTCTTCCGCGATCATGACTCCGAGAGTGAGGATATCTTCTCTTCGCTCGAATATGATTGCCTCAGGAGCTTTGCCGTTGAGCAATAGCTCGAGCATCACTCCGCTGCCTGTGCATGAGCCTCGACCTCCAGGAATAGCAAGGACGGCGTTTTGAAGATGCTGCCCACTCAATGGATGGTGTCGGTCAATGATCTCACTGGTCTGCGGGTCAACACCACCCCAGAAGCTTAGCTCAAGGTCACTCGCGAGGAGTTTGGCTGAGGCTTGACCTTGAACATAGGCTGTCCCAGTCCATGCATCATCGTCAAGGGACCCCATGGTATGTCCGTGGCTGTATTTGCTTCAATTTATTCGAGAATTATCTGATAATCCGAATTAGCTACATCACGGCTTACAGGCTGATGAGCAAGGCACGGGTTCTTCTCTCAACTTGTCTAGAGCCCCCCAAGAACTTTCAAAGGGTAGTAATAAAACTTACAGGATAGTAAACATGCCTTAGAAACAGGTAAGATTCTTTGTTTATATCGAAGAAAGGGAATTTTGGCCGGAATCTTCGGAATATGAGAAATCGGAACTTTGATCTTCAAGCTTTGGGTCAAGCTTCCAAAGCAAAATAGCAACAGAGTCCGCTTCAATGCTCCATCAATTCTTCAAGAACAAGGATCAATGGAATAAATCCCTAAACAGGAAAGACAGAATATCCTTGTTGTCAGTTGTCGAATTGTGAAAAAAAGAACAACTTATCAACCCCGCATTACGCTTATCTCCAACATCGTGGAACTAGTCGGCTCTGATCGGAAAGACAAGCCGACATGACGGTCCGTGGCCCGATATTTCTTGTGTAACAGATCGTGCATGTTGTAAAACGCATCGTGTAGATTCATGGGTTTTGTTCTTCACGGCATGAAACTAATACGAGTCAAGGTACGTGAAGGAAACAGTAAAAGAAGGAGGTCGTGATTTCAAGTCGGAATCAGCCAATCAAAGAGAAAGTGTAGTAATAATAATTGAGCTATAACCAAGCTACAACAAGTTCAATATGCCATGAATTATATCTGGGATGGCAGGTCTTCGTGTGAGGTCGAAACGGGTAGGGTAAGCGTGAGGTGTAGGTTAGGTTCATTGTCAAGACGTGCTCTCGCAGCTTACTTGTATAAGTTAACCCAGCAGCACTCATATGTCGGCTAGAGCTAGAGAATGCGAGAAGCTTGCCTCGGACGTAGAACGAGCTGGAATAGACAACTTTTCGAAGAAGCAATGCAGTTAGTTTTCCTTTGCCAGTTTGTTAAATATGTGGAGTATTCATCAGTTTATATACGGGTTTTGCTATTCGTCGGGCTATATAGTGACCTTCCAAATAGGTAGAGGTATTCCCTGTCCAGTCCAGGAATCACTAGGTAGGTATATCATGCCACTGTCGTCTTCAAAAGAAGATCCTATCTCTGTTCTTATCTGACCTGACCAGACCATCCAGGTACCCCAGACAACCCGACATCGGCCACCTGCGTCATTCCCATCCGCACTTCTCCACCAATACCCGAGCTCAATTGAACCAAGCTTCCTTCAATTCCCCAACCTCCAATCCAAAACTTTAAGCTACGCAAACCCGTTTTGTTTCCCCACGATGCGTGTCGCAACAGTCGCCAGTTTTCTGGCCTCGGCCTCTTTGGCCATTGCATTTGATTGGCAGCAGGTTCTTGGAGATTATGACCAAAAGCCTACCTCCGATGCTGTCGCCAGCAACGACGATGCGCCCTCGTACCGATCCGAGCTGCTGAGCTTGCACAAATCTCTTATTGAGACCTCCTCGGTTTCTGGGACTGAACATGATGTTGGGGTTTGGCTTGAGGGGTATCTTGAGAAGAAAGGATATACCACTTCGCGTCAGGAACTTGAGCCTTTTGAGAATACGCCGGAAGGAAAGCCGAGGTTCAATGTGCTGGCTTGGCGACAAGATGGAAAGAAGACTTTCGATCCCAAGGTCTGTGTGAGCAGCCACATTGATGTCGTTCCGCCGCATATCCCATATGGAATTGACGATGGCGAGGTTACAAAGGAGACCATGATCACCGGCCGAGGCAGCGTGGACGCCAAGGGTAGCGTTGCTGCTCAAATCACTGCAGTTGAGGACCTTATCGAGCACGGAAAGATCGACCCCCATAAGCTCGTCCTGCTATTCGTTGTCGGCGAGGAGGTCAAGGGGGACGGTATGCGCCGATTCAGCGAGGCCATTGAGGCCAAGGAGCTTCCATACAGTCTGGACGCTGTTATTTTCGGAGAGCCTACTGAGCTCAAGCTTGCCTGCGGACACAAGGGCATGCTGGGTTGCGACGTTACCACAAAGGGCTTCCCCGGCCACAGTGGTTACCCATGGCTCGGCAAGTCAGCCAACGAGCTGATGATTCGGGCCTTTGCTAAAGTTCTCGATACCGACCTCGGTAGCAGTGAGCTGTTTGGTAACACCACTGTCAACATTGGTCGATTTAATGGCGGTGTAGCCGCTAATGTCATTCCTGAGGAGGCCAAGGTTGGTTTGGCTGTGCGAGTTGCGAGCGGAAAGCAGGCCGATGGACATATCGCTGTTCATGACAAGATCCAGGCCATCTTTGACGAGGTTGACAAGGATGCTTTCATTTTCGACTGCACCCACGGGTACGGACCTGTGGAAGCAAACTGCGATGTCGATGGTACGTACGCCGAATTCTTGTGGGAGCGTCGCTAACAGGTTCAGGCTTTGAGAAAATCACCGTCAACTACGGAACCGACATTCCCAACCTCAAGGGTGACCACACGAGGTACCTGTACGGCCCAGGAAACATTCTTGTTGCACATGGCGCGAGAGAAAACTTGACCGTTGCTGATCTTGAAACTGCCGTTGAAGGATACCAAAAGCTGATTCTTCATGCGTTGAAGCAATAAATAGAAACCCAAATTTCCGCTGCTCTAGTCTAATGTTGGATATGATAGCCCGCTCAAATGAAATGACATCGCAAAACTGGCTTATGCACCAGTAATCTTGGCCCAGCGTTCAGGCAGGATCTTGCTGAAGTCAAAGTTACCATCAGGTCCCTTCTCAATGGCGCCCTTCTCTGTGACCACAGCGTCGATGAGCTCGGCGGGTGTGACATCAAAGGCAGGGTTCCACACGTTGATTCGCTGATCAGCGGTAGCAACACGGACCTTGCTGCTCTCATCCACTGTACCATCGGGCTTGATCACAGCTCCCGTGACCTGTGTAAGCTCCTCCTTCTTTCTCTCCTCAATCTTGATACCATTGCCAGTCTCAGTCTCGAGATCAATGCTGGTTGTAGGAGCAGCGACGATAAACTTGATTCCGTGGTGCTTGGCCAGAACGGCGAGTTGGTAAGTGCCAATCTTGTTAGCTGTGTCACCATTGCGAACTACGCGGTCAGCACCGACGATGACAGCCGCGATGTTCTTTTCTTGCTTTCGGTTGCGGAAGAGTGAAGCAGCCATAGAGTCAGTAATGAGCGTGCTGGGAATGTTCTCAAAGACAAGCTCGAAGGCAGTGAGTCTGCTTCCTTGGTTGTAAGGCCGAGTCTCTGTGCAGAAGGCGTGCTGGAGGAGGTCCTTAGACTGAAGAGTTCGAATTATTCCCAGTGCAGTACCGTGTCCAGATGTAGCAAGTGACCCAGTGTTGCAGTGTGTAAGGACCGAGATCTTTTGCTCAGGAGAAGCACCGGCTTGGGCTCGCAGCCACTCAGCTCCATGATCACCAATTGAGAGGTTGGTCTGGAGATCCTTCTCGAAGATCTTCTCAGCCTCCTCGATGAAAGCTGTGATAACCTGTTCCTTGGCGGCAGTGTTTCCAACTGCCCTTATTGTGGACTTGAGCTGGTTAATAGCGTTGGTCAAGTCGACAGCTGTAGGTCGGCTTTCTTTGAGATAATCAAGAGCTTCGTCGATCTGAGCAATAGTATCCTCAGCGTTTGAAGCTGTGATGCTTCCATTGTGGAGTTCAACAGCAAGACCAAGGGCTGCTACGATGGCAATAGCTGGGGCACCTCGCACTCGCATAGTTGCGATGCTGTCAAAGGCCTCTGTTCTGTTGGAGACATCGTCATAGTGGAATTCGTGAGGAAGACGGAGTTGGTCAAGGACCTGGAGTTGGCCCCGAGTGTACTTGACAGCCTTAAGAGAAGACATGATGAAACGCAATTCAAGTTAAAAAACGGCTTGAATGAGAGAAAATGAACAAGTTTAACAAGCTTATTAGTCGCAATTCCTTGACAAAATGTTGCCCCTCCAAGATTCTGCCACCACCCCGCCGTCAAAGTGAAAATAGCGTCATGATACCCAACCAATAACACAACGCACGTGCTCTCACCGCCTGGGACCGGACAAATGCCGCTTCCGGCGCATGAATGAGCTAAGGCTAAGGGAGGTACCTCTACGTCAACAGGGGTCTCCAACTATTATCCACTGGAGCTCGTTCGGGACAGCTTTAGCGGTTCCATTCAACACCATCTCGATTGAGATACCTTCACTGTTACTTGGACAAACAGCAATGACAAGTGCGCATTCGAGCTGTTTGCCATGGAACAGCCATTCTCGACGTCAAAAGTGACTGGTAAGTCTTGGGCTGCTATGGCGTTTATTCCCCTGTAAACCTTATGCCTCCCTTGAGATGTCCGCTAACACGACACCTTGTCGCAAGTCGAGTACTTCGATCCTCATGATGTTTATAAACTCCTCGCCCCTGGGCTGATTCCTCGGTTACCGCTGCGAAATTTGAACTGGCAATCGCATGCTGGACCTCTACGATCTATCGATACACTTCACGTCGAGCTTCTTCAGGGGGACGACCCTGGATTAGCTTCTTCTCCTCACACCCTCCGACGATCAGGGAGCACTCTCGATGATGGCTTTCAACAGCAGAACTTTGGTGGCCGGGCGCCTTCTGCTGATCAGATAGACACTCAGTCTTTGCCTTCGAGGGCAATAGGGAGTCAACGACGACATCAAATTCCTGGTTTACGACGGACACCGTATCTTAAGGTGCTACTGGTAAGATGCGACGACAATGAAACATACAAAACCTCCGTTCGAGCAGAAATTCGAGAATGGATCAAGAACCAAATACCTTCATCAAGCAACCCGAAACGAAATAGCAAACAAGAGAAACACGATGCGTTCGATTACTTGATTCTACACGTGGTGCTCCCCAATACAGTAGCGTCGACGCAGCCGAGGACGAGCTCTCGCTCCCAGGATACCTCGGAGAAATCGACCCCGCGATGGCGTACCGGTTCGACACCTCTTCTCGAGAAGCTTCGCACCGACTTTTCTGGCCTTGGAAAGACGGCACCAGACCGAGTTGCACAGATCAGAATTGGAATCAATGATCTTCCGTACGATCAGCTGCCGAGAGTGGTACCTGCGGTGCCAACGGGATATTCAGAAGACGAGCACGATGCTGAAAATGCTTGGGCGGAGCTCATTGCCAAGTTCAAGAGCCTCATTCTCACCTCATTCGACTTGCGCGTGACACAGTACGAAGAAGATATCAAAGAGAAAGACGGTCAACGAAGTTTACCGGGATGGAACTTTTGTACTTTCTTCATCCTTAAAGAAGGCTTGGCAAGAGGATTCGAGAGTGTCGGTCTTGTTGAGGACGCCTTGGTGGGATATGACGAGCTTAGTGTTGGTCTTGACTCTGTTGTGAACGAGCAAGCTGATGAAGGATCGCCAACGAGACACGGAGGTGCCATGCTCAGCTACACCGAAGATCTCAAGCAGATTGTCCAAACCGCTCTCGCCAAAGCCCCAGGTGGAAATACAGAAGACGAAGAGGCCGTCGATCTTCAGTCGAATGAGACTATCAAGGAGCAATTTGATGAGATACCCATCAGTGCCACCAAAAAGGCTTACAGAGACAAGATCCTAGCCAACGATGTCTCTGTGTTTGACTTCCGGTGTTATATCTTTGCGCGACAGATGGCATTACTCTTGAGGCTCGGGAATGCCTGGTCATCACGGGATGATCTGCTCGACAAGCTGAAGGAGCAACAAGACTCTGTCTTGCATGGAGTCGCACCTCTAGCACCTCCACCGAAGCATACTGAGGAGACGGAAAATCTTGCAAGTCTGGGTGAGATATGTCGAAGGACTCTACAGTTCATCCCGGCGGTGTCGCAGATTATGCGACGAGACATTTTGACTGCTGTGGCATCTGATAAGTCTGACGAGGACGACTCTCCTATCGATCCCAATTTGTCTGAAGTCATTGACAATGTGGTCGCGTCATTCGCATTCTCAGTTGCTCAGCAAATCCTTGCGCAGACAGCATCAAAATCCCTTCCTATTCCCCCCTCAACTCTTGCTCCACCTCAAAGTCAGGAGCAAAAGTCCTCCATCCCTGAACCAAAGACTATGATGCACCCTGCTCGGACTACATCTCTTCATGTGTCAACGAGCCCAGCACCTGGGACTCGTCCCCCACTAAGCCCAGGTGTATTCCCAGGCCCAGGCATGCCAAAGATCAACAATGATCAGGAATCACAATTTCTCAAAGCAGGTCTTGAAGATCTCGCCGCTAGACGCGCCGAACTTTATATGCTGTCACGAAGCATTCTTGATGGCTTGGGTAAGAAGCGCGGGTGGAGTGATGGCTGGAAAGAGGCGCCCATTATCGCAGAAGCGGAGGCAGACTTTGAAGAGATCAGCCTAGACGATCAACCTGCTGCAAGTGGTACTTTAGAGGAAACCCCTCCATTGGATGCTGGTGTAAACAACAATCTCCTCCAGACGGCCATTGACAACCCAGAGAATTTCTACCGCCTGTATGAGATTCTCACAGATAAGGCGCTTCGACACTATACTGTTGCAAACCATGATCACTCAGTGCAAGCAAGCATGGCAGATCTCGCTGTGCTCAACTTTTATCTCAAGGAGTATAGTACTGCTGCTTCCTACTTTTACCGAGCAACGCCATTCTTCGGCGAGAGCGGTTGGACCTCACTCGAGTTGTCTATGCTTGTCATGTACCTCCATTGTCTTCGGGAGATGAAGTCAAAGGATGACTACGTGCGTGTTGCTCTCAAGCTATTGACCAAGTCTTGTGCGGCTGAAAAGGAGAGGTTAGAGCAACGGTCAAAAAGAGTTTCAAGACTAGGCAAACCTGAGCCTTCGGATGCAATGTCTATGAAAGGTGTTGTGGGTAACTTGTTTGACCTGGCTTCATCGTTGTCTTCACAGGTCAAAGTGCATCTCTCGAACTTCTTTACAAATATTGAGCTTGCAGGTGCTCCTGAGTACTTTGATAAGGAGGACAAATGCTCCTTGACCATCAATCTTTGGTGTTTGTTGCCGGATGAAATCAAGTTGGATGGGATAGACGTGCGAGCCACAGCTTCTGAGCCTGGGCCTACTAAGGAGCTGCTTTTCTCAAGAAAGGGAGACATTGTTCTACAGCCTGGCCAAAATAGCATCACAGTCGAATGCACAGTAAGTTTCTTGAACCAAATTGAAAAATTATGCTAACAAGGCTAGTCTGTTATTCCTGGAAAATACAAGATAGACCATCTTGGACTTTTCTCGAGTAACCTCTTCCTCCACTTTGAACGCGACATCAACCAACCACCTCCACAAACTACTGATATCTTCAAGCATCCCGACATCGTCATCTTCCACCGAGATGGTGCTCTTGATGTGCAGCTTGTAGCAACAAGACATACCTCTCTAGACAAGAACAACACATTAGACTTCACTCTCAACCCAGGCTGGAACTCAATCAAGAGTTGCGAGATCCGTCTCAGGCCCACTACTGGTGGCTTGCGGATGTTAACTCTTGAAGCCCAAGTTATCGACTCGGATGTCGAATTTGCAAAGAAGCCCGAGGCGGGTGGTATTATCTACTTCAACGAGATTGCCGCTGAGTCAAGCGTCACTCTACGATTCCCTTATTCGGTTGAGCATGATATCGCTGATGTGTCTGCTAAGGTCGACGTCGCGTACACGCTTGAGTCGGGCCAAAAGTACACATTTGCCAAGTCGATAATCGTCCCCATCTCTCTAGCATTGGGTGTCAATGTGCAAGATGTTTTTAAACACAATGCACTTTACTCTCGGTTCAATGTGTCTACAGCGAGCCACAGTCCTCTGCGTCTGTACAAGAGTGAATTGATGCCCTCGGACTTGTTCGAGTCTGAGTTTGGCGTTCCTCCTGCTGATACAACCCTGGTGTTTTCAAAACAACCAGCGTCACTACTTTACCGCATCAAGAGAAAGACTAATGTTAGGTCGAGTAAACGAGCGGCGAGAACCATGTACTTGAAACTCTATTACAACATTCTCCAAACGGAGATCGAGGAAGCACTTGTCAAGTCCATCTTTGATGCTCTGAATGATCCTTCCTTAGCATCATTCTCGAAACTCATCACATCGCTAGTTGTGAGAGAAGCCAAAACCCTGCAACCCATTGACCTCGAGCGCGCTGCACTTCTTGGCGCTGTGCCCACCGCGTTTCTAGCTGACGTTCCTTGGGATAAGTACTTTGCTGGCATTGGACGAGTACCTGGTACGCAAGTCGACGCAACAGAGAAGATCTCGACTGCTATCAAGGAATGGCAAGCTTCCAACCCTCAGATTCAAATATCAGCAGCGCAGCCTGATAACCCCTGCACACTTCTTATCCCAGTTGAGATACCCTCACTGCCTATCCTGCATACAGCAGATATTGAGCTGCAAACTCCAGTGACAGAATTAATGGTTCAGAAACCTGGTGCTGTGCCGACTGTGGCTGTTAATCAGATGCTCCCAGCTACACTGCATCTTAGGTGGACGCAGATCTGGGACACTGAGATGCAGCACAAGAAGGATACAGAGTATAGTTATGAAGTCGCTGCAGCAGGAGACACGTGGCTTCTCGGTGGCCGTCGAAAAGGTCACTTTGTAATTCCAGGTTCAAAGAAGGACCCTCTGTCCTCAACATCCGACACGGAAGCTATGATTCCACTCATCATGATTCCTCTTCGAGAAGGCTGGCTGCCATATCCTGGTATTGAAATTCGGGAGGTCAAGGACGGAGTCGAGAATCAGGCACAGACTTGTGAAGTTGACTTTAGGAACTTGGGAGAGTCGATACGAGCTGTGGGCGAGAGGAAGGGTGTGACGGTTAGCTTGGATGCGAGCGGACCTGGAGGTGGACCATTGGTGCTGGAGAGTGAAGAGCCCAAGAGGGAAAGGGGCAGGATAGTTGCTTAGATATAGGTGTATAATAATGAGTGCCATTTCGAATTAGAGTCATATCAGCGTTACCTTACTCCATACAACTGCACACATCAATTCAAGTCACAATTACCAAAAGTAGAGTGCAGCAGGGCCAGCCAATGACAACCAAGCAGCCTTACCCCAGATTCTAGCTCTAATTCTACGTCCAAGCAAAAAAGACAACTCATCAATATGTCGAGGAAGCAAAAACAGAGGGTTCAACTGTCTGAGACAGCTGGGGTAACGATGCCCCGTACTGGAATCGAACCAGTGATCTTCGCATTACGAGTGCGACGCCTTACCACTTGGCCAACGGGGCCGGGGCGTGTCGTCCTCTTATTGGCAAGTTCGCTTAGTTTTGGTGTTTATATTCGCGACGCGAGAGTTTTGGTGTTTTGAGGGCGTGAGACTTGATCTTATGTTATGGGATGGTTTTGAGCATGAGGTGAGGAGTGGAGTGGTGGTCAAACAAGGATGTGTTGATTTGGCGAAAGAAAGTGGAAAGGCTCTTTGCTTGGTGAACTTGGACAGAGTCTAAGTTCTTTCGTCTAGGGAAAAATATAACCTCTGCCGCTTGCTTACTGGTCGCTATATCATGAGAGACTTATTTGACTGTTGGAAATGACAGAAGATACTATAAAAGTGAGGGAGAAATATTGTTGGAATACGAATAATGTGAAGGAAAGTTGTTTGTTTGGTGTTTGAAGTTTGCTGAAGAAAACCCGACGTTGTAGGACGAAAGTTTTTCTCATCTGCCAGTGGCCGCCACGGCTTTGCCACTCACTTACAAGTCACAAGTCATGTTCCTGCATAACCTTCAAACGCTACTCCCTTTACTACTATCAAAAAATTGTTCTTATTCTTGTATTTCCCTTCTCGATTTCCTCTTCTGAACCTGATCTGCTTATATGAAATCCACGCAGTAGCATTTCCGCTTCAGCTATAGCTAGGTGGTAAATGTAAGCACCTAGGATATCGAAATAATAAGTTTTGACCTCAATAATATCTATACCAAGTATGACCCGAACTTGCACTGACTCATCACTCATCTCTTCTGCACAGAACCTGCGATGATTCGATCCCAAAAGGCCGGTGTGGTGAGGATGGTGGGAGCAGACGTGGTGCAAGAGAAAGCCGGCATAATGTGAGACAACGCTCCCTATATTGAGAACACACTTTGGCGAGTATCCAGTCACTACGCTCCCAGATCGGGACATGAAGAAGGGAACCAGCGCGTAGCTGTTAGCCCAAAGTCACCATCACCGTGGTCTTGGCCTTGGCCTCCGTGATCGTGATCGTGATCATTGTCGGACATCTTCACAGCTGCCAGAACCTAAGACCAAGGAAGAAATCCTAGAGAAGTTTAAAACTTCTCTACCAAAGCCGAAGTTCAGCCTCTGCATCTAAGCCAGCACGACCGAAAAAGCACAAGAGCAACAAACCTCTTGGACCAGATGACACAACTGAATCCGGGACACCTCCCAGTGACCCGATTATCGCTGATAACTCAGACACCGAACGTCCTGAGAAGAGAGTGAAGAAGTCTTCCCAGGGAAATATCTCGATTTCGGAGGTCCTTGCCGGGTCGTTAATCAGAATGAGCCAGGTATTGACAAAAGGTCTGCCAAAACAGACGCAGAATAGCAACGACTTTATCGAGAAAGTTTCTTTTCTCGGCGTCATCTGGGTAGCTAATCTTAGTTGAATCCAATCGTCCACTGCTTAGCATGTCACGACAAAATACTGGCACATCCAGACAGAGCCTTCAACACCGCGGACATCAGGCGTGCGAAAGCCAGTATTATATATGGCAGCCAATCTACCAGACCCCTGAGAATGTCGTTTGGGCCAAACCTCTTAACCGTTTCTCCCATCTCTTACCCTTGTTCTTCTCCTATTAGAAAGGGGTTATTTGTCCCATTTGGTTTCTTCTGGGATACAGTCAATGAATATCACACAAACGCTCTGAGCATCGGGTGGAGGAGGTGGTGGTGTGGTGCTGCTGCTGGTGGATAGGAGCCCGACGATACTACTGACGAAGAAACAGAAGAACAAAGGCGCTTTCCACCATACGAAGAGTTCCAGAACGAAGCCATCGAACCGTGATGCGGCTCCAGTGATACTGTTCGCATCACCAGACAGGGCTGCAGAAACCTCAAACCCGTATAGCTGTATGATAACGCCCTCGCAGTTCTGTCTGTTGTTGTTTTTGTTGTTGCTGTTTAGTCTGAGAGGGACCTTACCGTTGATGTTGCTCTTTAAGGTCGAGTCTCGTAGTTCGAGCGGACGGATGTCCTGGATGCATATCAGTATCGTATAGTAGACTGATGAGATCACGCATCGATCCATCCTCAGGGAGATCCTAATCTCGAATCATCATGACAGCTTGCTGGGGGGCAACCCGATTGAATTCGCCAAAGCCCACATTGTCAAGTCAGGATTTTGGCTAGGCTGCAAATTCGCTCGCTCATGATCGCCATTTCAGACTCACTCTCAGCATGATTTCTGTGCTTCAATCTTCTGTCTAACAGAAGCCACAGGAATACCTCAAGACATCATTATGAAAGATCTTGCGTCGAGAGGGACGATTTCTGAAAGTAAATGCTAAGCGCTATAGATGATTCGGTTTATGATTGATAAGCAGTGTACTGTCTGGGATGCTTCATAGCGAGATGTAACTGCTCATTGAGTCATTTTGTACGGTTTGTGGTGTCAGTGATGCCTGAGCGTGAGCAAGTATACAAAAGTAATTACATCCCAGCCTCATCCCAGATCTGCTGTCGCTCCAGTTTGCAGACACAGACACCCATCTAGAGTTGTCTTTAAGTGAAAGAATATTCTGACTCTGGCTATCATTTAATATCCGAATGCTAATTTTTAAGGAAATAGTATTAGATGAGTGACGACTCTGAATGAGAAAGGCATTAACGTATGAGTCCTGTATGCTTGTAACTTAGTGGTTGCAGGCCTGCCCCCTTAGAAAGGTCATAGGCCGGCCAGGTAAAGCAAGAATAGCATACTATAATGCGTTTTTGGTATATAGAGCAAGCTCTTAATATAAAACATTAACACTATTAAGCCAGAGATTAATAGGGTACCAAAAGAGGGCCAAGCTATTACGAAGTTAGTTATATTATATATATAAAGAGATGCAATATATACTGCCTGCTGCAGCTGCTGGTTGTTATTGCTGTTGTTGTTGCTACAGAATAGTCAGCGCATATGCCTTCCTCATTACCCAAGTCTATCAAATAGCATACTGTTCTCATCGATTGATAAGTAACACAATTACAATACATACAAACAAGAAGAAAACAATCAGATTCTCCAACTTATTCACAGCGCAGTACCACTATGTCAGCTGTATTACAGCCAGAGGTCTAGACTACTGTCAGCAACATAGTCTTGAGAAATAGGCAGTTCGCCGAATTAGGTACCAATCTAGCGTGGTACAGCATTGATCTAAACTCCCCAGCTGATCAATATAATAGCTACATTAGTCTATCTACTTTTCAGCTGTCATACTAACTATCGTTATATTGCTTCCATTCTTGCCACCGGCTAAGCAAGGGAACTAGTCTAGTTCTGAGACAAATGCCGTCAATATTCGGCCTCGGGCCTCGCATTTCAACACGCGCCTCACCGATACACTTCGGCTACACAGTCCCCTGTCACTTCACTTCCAGACCTCCTCTAGCACCATCATGCATGCATACATCATTTTTCTCGCACCGATAAACTCATCGTATACCGGTGAAACCGGCCATGGCCGGCAACGGCATCAAACTTTTATCATCAGCAGCCACCAAACGCAAAAGCAAATTCCAGAACTCTGTTCTCCACACTCGGAAACAGCACGGCAATTAATGGAAAAATTCTAGATGCACCAAGCAACGGGTGGGTAACGTAAAAACCCCCGAGTCAGGTTCGGGCCCTCCCAGCGTGGAGACTGCGTCGGTTGGTGATGGGATCCATGAATGCACTAATGTATGAAGGGACATACCCGGTCTATCCATCTTGCAGGCTTGCAGAATATCAATGTATGAACGGGGTTAGTTCAGTTGAAGCTGAGTCCAATGGTGGAGATGTAATTATCACAAGGTATCAAATCACAATATTTGTTGAAATCTCGATTTTATTGACTATTCTCAACTCACGGCATTGCTTGAATTGGTATCATTGTGCAAAGGAAAAGGCAAAGACCAAGACACTTCACTCAAACAATCATGATACTCTTTTTACGAACCTCACTCCGTACCCCCTGGCAGATAGATGTCAGTAACCCATACCCGTCACTCCACTCTGAGCTTCTCTCTATAGAAGCTACAGTAATCAAGCCGTATAATAATACCATGGTACAATACAAAAACACCAGACATTCATCCTAGTCCTTGTATGCTGCAATCTCAAAACGCCAAACTAATGCGCGAACAAAAGGGTACAGTGACCCCGACAAGACGTAGCGCAATGCAGGTGATGCAATATCATGCAAAACCGAGAAATCCAAAAACCCAGGGCGCTCCCACCGTGCGATGATCCATCCATCATGAGGGATCGATCCCAACTGCTCCCGGTGTCATAATGCGTTAATGTACAATGAAATGCAAATGTGATGTTTTTCCTCTACCCTAAAAGGTAGAATTCAAGAAACTGCGCTGTCAAGGCGCGGGTATCATGCCCACACTGGGCCCTAAAAAGTCGCGAATCCCAAGTATAATGTCGAATGCTTCTAGAGTGTTGGCGTAGATGTAAATGTAGTCTCATCTAGCCTGTCGAATCGGTGTATGATGGTTGTGAATGGAAAGTCAAGACATTGTGTCTCATGTCTTGAGGTAGACTTATTTCTTGCGTTGGCTACTCGTCGCTGTGATCTTGCTAGTGCTCATCAAGTCGCCAATGTACTTTTGCAAAAACTTGTTGTTGTTGTCGAGCTTGTCATGTTCTTCGCGAACGGCTTCGATGCGGTTAAAGATCGTGAGAAGAGAGTCCTGCAATGCCTTGGCGTGTCTATGAAAGTCAGCGATAGCTCTGAGTCAATTGTTCAATTGTCAAGTCCTTACCTTCTCATTTCTTCGCGCGCAGCCTTTCCAATCCTATCGAGATCCTCACTCGTTCTCCTGGGGCTCATTGCCCTGACGTCATCTGGACCAAAGTCGGGCTCGTGAGGACCAACTGCTGAGCTGTCGCGAGGAACAACTAGAGGGCCGCTGCTTTTCCGATGAGGTAGGCCAGGTCGGACAGGGACGGGCTGGTGTATAATGGGTTCGTTGTTGTCTTCATTGCCCGACGATGTGGAGGAATCTGATCGTGCGATTGCATGAGGGTGCTCTGCAGGAGCATTTGGGAGTTCGTTGACTGCCATTATAGTGTAGTATGGTATGTGGGTGAAGCGGTAGTTGTCGCTTGATTTAAATAACTCGTAATAATTCGTAACTTGTCGCACAGAATATACGAGGTTATTGAGACATCCACAATTGTGTGACGACACAGATAACAGTTATTAAGGGTCACCAAAAGTCGACCCGAAAAGCTGACTCAATGGATTGATGGTGTGTCGGTGTAGGTGTCCCAAGAGTCGCGTGAACTCGTCGTTGAGGGGAGTTGTGGAGAGGGGCAAGTCGAGACCAAATAGTTCCACGTGGTTTAAAGGTCTCGAAGTCGGAGCATGTACGCTTGCGAGGGAGGCAACGATTTCGGATCCACTAAGGGTGTGATGAGGCTGGAATGTGTTCTAGAGGGTGTTTATAAGGCGGAGTCGACACGCGGAGAGGCCGATGAGACTAGCCGCAAATGAACTCGAAACTTGATCGCGATTGAAATCGTGGCTTCGGTAGCGGTAGATAAGATTCGCAAACGCTTGTGTTTTGAAGATATCTTGGGTTTGGTGGCTTCGGTCGTAGATTGTGTTCTCGAAACGGGAGGAATGTGTGTGATTGAGCGAGGGTGTTGTAGTTTAGTCCTCGGAGCTGGAGATGCTGGCGGCAGGTGGCGGTCAGAGAATACTAGCCTGCTTTTGCTAAAGAATCGAAGCAGGTGGTGGAAAGATTCTGTTGAATTGCGGAGGGGAAGACCCTGCAAAAGCGAGCGCGAATGTAAGCAGAAGAATGGAACGAAGAGCGAGAATTGAATTTATTGATGGCAGGGGCAGCATGCGAAAATAAAAAGCAATGCAATGTAATAGAGAGCAGCAACGTCACATTCAAGGATAAATGCAGGTGCGTGGGAGTGAGTGAACAAGAGGGGGATAGGTAACTAACAGTAACAGATTGGAAAATGAATAATAATCAAGTCAAGGTAGAATAATGATAACTGATAAGAAAGAAGAATAAAGAAGACCAACCAAAAAGTTAAAATGTTAAAGGGTAAATTGAAAGATTATGACGAATAAGTCAGAATGACCAATCCCGGCAGTGGCAATATATTCCAAGGCGCAAACAATCATGAAAGTCCAGGAGGCAATCAATGGTTCGGCCAACGGTTGCGGACAGGGCAAGGTAGGAAGGACCCTTCTTTTGAAATGGCAACGGGCGAGCGATGGCGAGACAGGGCAGGGCAGGTTGGGTTCGGAGTGGAAGCGGCAGGTGGCAGGTGCTAGGTGGCAGGAAGGAAGAACCCGGCCAGCAGAAAAAGAAGGAGCGAACCCAGAACAGAAAAGGAAGAGACAAAAGAGGGGAAGGGGATGGCCGAAATGGGGATGGGAATGTTAAAGTGGATTTCTCGTCAATTTGATAATTTCGCTGGACCTCATGGAACCTAGCTGAGGGTCGTCACTACTTCACTAGTAGAAGGCGTCGGGATATTTTTCTAGTTCTCTCTCTACTGCATGTACGGCGACAGTACCTACAGTGTGCCACTGATGGGTTCGCAGCAGGCCTGTACAGACAGACACGAGGAGCAGGTACCACTTAATGCTCCGTAAGGCCAGGAAAACCGGCAGTCGAATAATAATGGGCTCTAGAACGAGGAAAAAAGACACAGCAGCGGGCAGCTACAGTATCATCGTGTCTCCCAGGGGTGAGGATGGAAGGAGACCCTTGGAAAGATACAATCGACTTGGGGGCCCAAATGAGGAAAGTGACGACAGAACAGGGAGTCATGAGACTTAAGATCGATGCCCCTCGGTACGGCAAAGACCATCCTGGAACAAGTGTTTTGTCGCATAAAATTATATGGGACTGTACTTATGCAGGCATCTGTCATCGGGTATCCTGACCCAGGCATTCAATGTCGTGGTCCAGCAGGAAACAGCATCCTTGGATTGGATAACAGTGGCACCAGCGTTCTCCCACGCGAGTCGACAGCCCCCAAATGGAAGGAAGCTTATGGAAGCTCACCTCACTGGCCCTGCTATCCGCTGGGTGCAGAGGTACGTATCTCCTCCACTGAAAAACTGACCTCATGCCGCATCCAATATTGAGATGTTCATTTTCAACACCACGGGCTTCGCAATTCACGAGCGTCGTTATTTAACGAAATCAAGAAAACCCCTCACTATGAGTATTACCGTGCGTGCTCCTTATTAACATAACCACTTTCACAGTGTCAATCAAACCACCCTGCCTAATTTGGAAAACAAACAAACCACCCCGCCCCCTAGGTAGGCCAAGAGTTTAGACGACCACAGGGAAACGACCCGAGCCTCAGAGAGTCAGAAACCCCCAAGGCCAAGCATTATCGTGAGAAGGCCTGACAGAATTTGACCGACCAGCACTCAGTCGTGACGCAATTGTTGGCCCTTGCAGACCACGGTTGAGGCCCGCTTCTGTAGGCTAAATCCCTGCAACGAACGCTGGGTGCCTATCAACTAGCCAGCCTCGGTGGGTTTTAGAGGACTCAGAGGACTTTCAGCGGGGAGGCGACCTTCTAAGATTCAGGGCATATCCACTATGACAGCCGTTGCTGGGCTCACAACAGCACGGCCGGTTGTCTTTTCTCTCAGCGAATAAACTTTCCCTCTCTTTCTTCTTGTTTGTTCGAGATCGTCGGTTCTTTCTCTTCGCGCCAACCATTCCATCTTTGACACACTATCGTGATTGGGTTTGGGTTGGCCGTTTTCTGTTGTGTTGGACCCTCCAAGTGCCCACCAAGACTCACCAAAAAGATACTGTTGCAGGTTGAACGCAACTGCGACACAATGTTCAATACCGACCAACTATTATAATACAGTGTTTATCACTGTCTATTCGTTGGATTGATCCTTGAGCGGTGTCGGTCGGTGCGCCGAGTTCGGTACTGATTTGCAACTCTTGTGACTTGACCTGCAAATCTTTGCTGAAACGTCACTCGAAGGAACCCTTCCGGTACATCGCTCAAAGATCATTGCCGGTCAACGACTTAGCTGATCGCCTTGTAACTCCAGCCAAACCCAACAAGTCGGAATGACAAGGAAGAAAAGCGGCCAAGAATATTCTCGAGTATCAAATTGGCTGTACCTGGACTTACACCGCACACTCGGGTTCTACAGCCCTCTTGGCTGCGATTTCAGCCTCTATTGATCCTATGGTTCATCGGTGCTTTACAGCTTTGGCTTGCATATGAGTCTGGTCTCTCCCGCAGTGCGTTAAGCCATGAATCTGCGTCTCTCATCCCTTTCACTCACTGGTTATGGGGTTACATTTCACTCCGCCCTCGGAAACACAAGGCGCCGTGCAACAGCAAGGGTCCAGCCACCGTCCAGGTACCCCTTCGACTAGTCTGATGTCATGGATCTGCATTCTGCCGCGTCAAATTCCCTACAGAGTCCCCAGGTATCAGGTCTTGCAGGCTCAAGGGCGAAACAGAACCAATATCACGCACAGTATTCTCTAAAGATCAACGGTCAACGAAACGGTCACCGTCTTTCGAAACCTCCAATCACTGCCTATCACTCTCACTTTCCAGGGACGCACAGTCCAAGACGGTCACCTTTGCTGCAAGTTTTTTGCGTCCCTCGGATAATGATCATCAGCTCTTCGACTAGGTCCGCAAATCGCAATCTTCTCGTCATTCCTCGCACCGCCCCAGCGTCTATACAAGGTGTTGGTATCGTTTTGAGAAACGTGGAAGAAAAGTGGTTCACGGTTGTAACCGACTGACAGCGACAGGATATTTCATCCTGGACCATCTCCTGTCGTTTAGGCAGACGTTTGTTCTCGCTTGGATGTTCCCCGTGACATGGTCGTAGTGAAATGCCGGACCTGTCAGAAGTGAAGTCATCGTGGGAGGTCTCCAAAGCCAAGAACCTGAGGCAACAGCGATACGCTCAATGTCACAGGACCTTTGGTCTTGACAGTGGTCTCATTCATAAGATCATATTGTTTTCTTTTCAACGTCATCTTGCCCCAAGCTTTCGCCTGCAAGCTGACTGACTATCGCTCGGAGACACTTATTCGGCCGAGTGGTTGTTTTATAGGGGTCCCTATATCGCTACCGCTAAAAATGGGTGCATGGGGGTCAAACCTGTCAAGGTTGTGTTTAACCCGTTGGGCAGCGATTCGGCTGTCAAGCTTGCGAGCCTCAATGGTAAGTGACAGGTAGGATTATTCGTTTCGTTCCCCTCCAAACCCTCTTTTCTCTTCGAATGCGCTCAATGAGGATGTTCACGATCTTTCGGAGAGAAAAATAAAAACGCCGATGACCCAACAACTTGTGGTTCCTCAGCACAGATTACGGTTTGATGTTGTCGGTGTCATTGAAACATGTTCTCAGTGGGCGAAAGTACTTTGATCAACATGCTGCTTGACTCTGGTTTTGCACTCAACTGATGCCGATCCTCTTCTTTTCGTTTGCTGTTTGTCCCACAACTTGGAGTTCATCTCGGAAATCCTTCTCCACTTCTGTCAAATGGTCCACTCGTGGTCGGCTCTTGGCAATCCCGCCCCGCTCACACCTCTTGGCCCCATCCTCTTGAGAAGAGAGTCAATCTAGCGGTGGACGATAGGTCCTCGAGGGGGAGAAGCAGTCACTGTCACTGTGACAGATGCAGGCCGGTGTGGTGTATCTTTTCTCAGCCCCGGAGCTGAAGCTCAGTCTGATCGGGTGGCTAACGCCGGTTATCTTGGTTCCCGTCGATGGGTTTCACCAGTTGAACTTTCACCAATGCCACAAATTCCAATGATTTGCACTCATCATTGTTGCTTTTTCAGTCTCGATTAGTGCCCCTTTGACGATGCAACGTTTGTCAGTCGTCGGTCAACGTGTACATCAACTGATGATCTTAACACAGAGCATAACGCCCTTGACACCCCTTGACTTGATATGCACACTTTGACAAGCCACCCCGCTCTGCCCCAGTACTGGTACCACAGTTGACTGGAAACACCAACCAGATGTTCGTGAACTATAGACGGCATTATCGGCATCCAAGACTTTGGATACATGTTTCAGGAGCTATGAATCATTGGGAGCATTGTCTCGAATTCTCGTGGTGATGCTGTACGACCATATCGATGAGCAACTCTGTTCTTTTTACGAGCTTTGGCTGTTGTGTAACACTCCCCCGCTACTCCGGCATCCTGAGTGACAATCTCTTGCGATGTTATCCGTCCTGCCGTCTGACTTGGCTCGTCAAATGACTCTGGGTCGTCGGATCGGCGGGCTGCATTTACAGCTTAACTCTATCAACGCAAGGCGATCTCAAGGACGTGTGTTTGAGACTGAGAGGAATGCCTCTAGCACTTTCGAGCTGTCACCTTGTCTGATTAGACGTGTTATATCCCTTGACACTAGCCAACGTCTGCCACGACATGAAACAACTCATACTAAACATGGGTTTTGGTAAACGCCCCCATATATCGATTGGCATTCGTCAATATCTATTACTTCAGATGCAACTCAATATCGAGCTTAAGTTTCCCCATGACCTCTTTGAGCTTGATGCAAGAGTCCTAGTGGGCGTTTAGAGTCACCAATACCTCGTGAGCGCAGATCTCCGTCCTGCATATCTCACCGTGATTCTTATCAATTCTGCGCATAGCCTTTGGCAACGGCAGGAGTCTGCTTGTTGTGTATTTTTAGCTCAAACGGTTGCATTCAAGCGGATGCACTCTGCCTAGGTAAGCTGCAGGCTCCCTTCACGTGGTCAGCACAGTTCCCGTTGCAAATGCCTTGGGCTATGTCGAAGCAACTTGTCTTTGTCTGTCTTGAAGAGCCAAGCTACGATGATTATTTCCATTGCTTTCTCCAAGGCAGTATAGAGGCTTGCTCTCTTTGGCATGAGGTTTAGACAATAACGTTGCTGTATTTGTCATGGTCAGCTTACAAATGATATCATTGTGTTCTCGTCATTCAAGGCAAAAGCTATGTTTCTGGAGGATTTAAGGCTGTGTCGGTCTCTGCTGAGCCTAAGTGCGACAGTATCGATCACCTGTCCGTATATCATTCACAATGGAACAGTTTGAATTCCACCCCGCTACCACATCTTTCAATCGTGTTTGGTCAACTATCGAGCCGGGCGTCGATGAACTAGTCCTCAACCAGGACTCGCAGACAGGCAGACGTACAACATTACAGCGATGGCAGCCTGGCGCCCGCAATCAGCAGGACATTTTTATCCACGACTACGTTGAAGAAATTTTCATGGTTGAGGGTGATTTGTACGACCAGAATCTGCAGCAGGGTTGGGAGAAGGGCGCCTATGCGTACCGAAAGCCCGGGATGCGGCATGGTCCTTTCAAGAGCGAAGGCGGATGTTTGATGTTCATTGTCTGTATCCCCGTCGATGCGAAAGGTAAAGAGGCTGGGCAGAGTCTGACGGGTAGCTGCATTATTCCCGTTGGGATTTTCGTATTCTGCAGCTCAAAGGTTCTCTGCTGTGCTTTGCATGCGGATGATTTCCGTGATTCAATATGGGGTCGGGACGGGATTGGAAGGGAGGACGTTTAAGGCCGGGGCCGAAGTCCGGTTTTGGTTCTTGGTCCTAACGACAAGACTACATGCGGCCTTGATGCGAAGACAATCAGCTTCATGGTTAGCTAGAAATTGATTCACAAGGGGCAGGTACCATACATGCACAATCTATCGTGTTAAATCTTAATATCTAGTTCCAAGGTGCTTGAGTGAATCGTGGGCAGATCAAGCAGGGCGTACATATAGAGCATGTGTAGAGCAAAAGGGACTCATGGCATTACGACGAAAGCTTACACAATTGATCTATTTAATTCATACGATCGTCTTATTCTTGCATACTTAAACGCTTCCTAAGAAGATCTTGAGACAAGTCCGGGGGACATCCAATGTTAGCCCGAGAGTTCGGTCACGATAAATCGGTCTCGGTGATATCAGCTCAACCCTAACATCTCTACCGATCTCAATTACCGTATTCAGCTCGTAAACAGATCTTGTTGACTCCTAGTTCATGTATATAAGAAAGAATCCTTCTGACATCAAACAACCACCATCGGTCTCATCATCGACTTCTCATCATCATCATGGCACCATCGCCAACAGCCCTCCAGGCCCTAGAGGCAAGCCCTCGTGTCCACAATCTCCTGGACCGCCTACACACCGAATCGGAAGCTCAAGAGAAGACCCTCTCTCAAAGCTGGTTCTACTTCAAATATCTCATCGGCTTCTACTTGACTGGCAAAACATGGTCTGCATCAGCAGACGCCCACATGAGCGACAAGTTCGTCGCTCTAGAGCAAGACAAATGTCTTTTCGTATATCTTCTCGCCCGCAGTGTAAACGCGAAAAACATCGTTGAGGCGGGAACCAGTTTTGGTGTTTCGACGATGTATCTTGCTCTAGCGGTGGGGCAGAACATTAATGCTATGAGAGCAAGGGGTGAGACGGTTACGGGGAGGGTTGTTGGTACAGAGTGGGAGAGAAGTAAGGCTGAGAGGGCGAGAAAGCATTGGAGTGAAGCGGGTGAAGAGGTCGAGCCGTGGATTGAGCTGAGGGAGGGAGATTTGAGAGAGACCCTTTCGGAAGAGGGTATGCCTGAGGAGATTGACATGATGCTCCTGGATAGTAAGTTCATATCTTCGAGAGAACCTCAACTTTATCTGAGAGGTTCAAATGCTAATGTTGAACAGCTTGGATACCAATGGCTCTTCCAGCTCTGGAGATCATCAAGCCTCGTCTGAAGCGAGGTGCTATCATTCTGGCTGATAATACCAAGATGGCTAAAGGGCTGTATAAGGAGTTCTTGGATTATATTCATGATCCGAAGAACGGGTTCAAGACGACTACCATGGCTTATAGTGGTGGACTTGAGATGATTGTTTATCTGCCTTGATATGGGTCTAGAGACAATGTTGATTTGTGATTGGAGTTGAGATGAATGTCGGATGTTGAGATGTAAAAGCCCTAAAGGGTATCTAATACGCGGGATGCTTTAAAAGCACCCAAGATTTGTAAGAGCTTAAGCACATGTGTGATCCTCCCATTATGGTGAAAAGTCGAGGCGGGATGCCAGTCTCCAAGTATACCAAAGATGAGCTCCAAGACCAATCAAATTCAAGTGAATACACATAGCATGCGAAGTCTTAAATCTCTTCTTGATAGCCTCCATCGTAGAACTCGGCCCCTCTGTCGTCTTCCCTTCCGTCGCCCCTAACTCATTAGCTTTTATCCTGCAGAAGCAACGAAGTGACTTACCCTGCTCAACACGATCCAACATCAAATGTCTCGTCCTCGGCCCAAACACCATAAGATTAAGTCCCGAGACAAATCCAGATATCGCAAATGGGATCCAATCGCTCTTGTGCTCGATAAGTGAGAGAGCACCATAAGGCGGTAGTGTTATGGCTGTGAGGAAGAGGAGAAGGGCTTGGCCTCGGAAGAATATTGGGAAGAGGTTCTTTTGCAAGTTGATGTATGGAGTTCGTGGGAGGTGTTTGAACGTGACTTTTGTGATGATGAAGGTCTGGTAGAGTTGGGAGCCGAGAAGGGTTGAGAAGGAGAGGAGGTGGATTGGTGCGAGGAGGGTTGTTACGATGGCCATTTTTTTTGAATGATGAGTTACTTCAAGATTTTTTTCTTTGTTGGTAGCTGAATATGAATGCAGGATGGCATTTGGAGGCGGTGTTGGGCGTTCCTTATACTTGGAGTTGAGGTGTCGTTGATTGGTGTATGTTAGATCCGAAGCCATTCGGAAGTTAAGCTTACGTCTGAGACGCGGCGTCACAAAGAGTGGGATTCGTAATCGGCCAATATTGATTTGAGCGTGTAGATACTGTAGCAAGATACCATAAATATCCTTTCAATCAACCAATGTCTCGTCCATATTGTTGTAGCACAGGCAAACATCTTGATTAGATTCATTTAAGGCGAGCATATGAGACATATAGCTTCGTTCATAACTCATTACAGCACTTTTTTTATAACCACATCTCATATATTCTATACCATGAGTCTATTATAGGAGCCTACCTAGTCCTCCAGCCCCGGATATACCATGACCGTCAACGCCGGTCGGCTCTTAACCCCGGGGCGGACGTCAAGACCCACTCCAACATCCGGACCCGTTCGGTAGCAGAAGATTGCCTCGGATTCATAGCTAGCTACTAAGGTAAGACAAAAGAACAAGCATTCATCGCGTCATGCGGCTTATAGTGCACGCAGATCAGGCGATATGACCATCAGAACCTGTTTCACTCACAGAAGCCAAGTCGCGAAAAAAGAAAGGTCTCGGAGGGAGTCGAACCCTCGCTGGCGGAATCAGAATCCGCAGTCATAACCGTTAGACCACGAAACCTGAGCACATGGCAACTTTGTGAATGCCAGCGATTCGATTTGCTCACTATAGATTGAGAAACAGCACAACGAAATCTACTCCGAGACTCTAGATGAGAGTATCTTCCAAAGCTGTTTTCATCCGGAGCAAACAAAGATTAATATCACTTCATCTATGGCTGAGGTATATCTTGAACGAATGCATGCCGAAAGCAAGACTTTCACCCAGTCCACGTCAAACGTAAACTCAATAAAGAAATCGCATAATCAACATATCATCATATACTCATAACTCTCCGCCTAAGCATCAATGATCTCAAAGTTGACGAGAACCGAACACTGTGTCTCATGTCCCTTGAGATCCAACATTCGAATAAATCTCCATCCCGGCTCAACATAGAGCAACCTCACCGCCGCAACGGCAAACATCGGGTTTCTCGTCCAACTATCATCACTCTTGATAAGCATACGCAGGAAAGTCAACTCATTGTCCTCATACTCCCACGTCAGCGTCTCATCCCAGAGAGGCTCCGTTGGGGGCGGATTTGGTCCTCTGTGAAGGAATTCAAGCCTGTGCTGCTTATACGGCTCTGTCTTGCGCTTGGGAGGGTCGCCTTTGATGTTATCAGGGTGGTACAGCGTGCATGTGAGGTAAGGCTTGATGGAGTCTGCTTCTGAGTCGCCGTGCAGAGGGATATCTGTTGCGCCTGCGACGTGAAGACGAAGACGCTTGCTGCGACCTGTACTCAGTCTTCCGTTTCCACCGGCGCGCAGAGCAGCGGGCTTGAGAACGTAGCCATCTGTACCGCTGAAGAGTGCTTCGTTCAGTTGGTTGCTGGTGCCAAAGTTTTGCAAATTCAAAGCACAAATCTGAGCTCCGATTCCCCAGTAAGGAACGGGCTTTAGATTAGTGGATGAGATTCGCGTGCCCTTGGGATAGACGCGCATGAGATGGTGAGCGTTGTGTCGAGCGATATTTGATGCGTGTTCGGGAAGATGAGCTGCCAACCCTGATTCAGATACGTTGATGAGATGGTGATGAGGGCCGTTAGTGAGGCTTCCCTCTTCGAACCACGAGTTGTTCATTGGCTTGACAGACTGCGCGTAGACACCCAGCTCAGCGAGCTCAGGAATGATGATAGATGGCTCTTCCTTCTTTCTCTTATCCTTGTACTCCTTGCGCGCAGCCTTTTCTTCCTCCTCATCTTCGGAGTCATCCGAGTTGCTGTCACTGCTTGAAGGCTCATCTGTGAAGTGATACTCAACAATAACAGCAATCTTGGCACCCAGATCCTCCAGCTTCACATGTTGATCTGAACCAGCTTGTTCTTCATGACCAATATGTCTAACAGCCTTGCTCAAAAGGCGATCTCCAAAAACGTCCCGCATGATATTGACAAGACGCATCTGACCATACGCATCGCAGTGGTTCTCGAGCGATAGAAGAATAGGCGAGGCTTTGAAGCCATACTTTTGCGCATCAACTGCTTCTTGATCCGCAGAGTTTCGAATCGTCTCACAAACCTGACGAAATGAAATGTTGGATACGAGCGTATAGCCATGTGTGACCTTGGGCTCATCTCTATCATCGCTATTATCCCACGCATCAATCTCAACACATCTCGCCCCCGTCTTAATCGCACTCTCATACGCAGCCGCACACGAAGACCCATAGAGCTGATGTGCCATAAGATACGTATTATGACTCGAGCTAATAAAGTACTCTGGTAGCGGATGCGATCTATCCGTGAGTTCAGGCGGTACGCGAATATGCGGTTTGCTCACGAGTTCCAAAAGCGCACGCGACGATTCCTCAGAGTCAATCTTGGCTTCTTTTTTGGAGAGCATCTTTTCTTTGACGAGGAATTCTCGTAGGGCGCTGCTGACTCTGAGATCGGTTACCATGCGACGTGCGCTGTGGCCGCCGCCCGCGACGGTGTTGTTGTCGATCTCTTCGCCGAAATCTTCATCGTTGATGCGGCGGTTTTTGGAGGAGAAGGGGTTGAGGTCGCCGAGGCGGGTTGCGAGTTCTGAAGCCATGACGTTATGAAGATGGAGGAGTGAAGTGAGATGAGATGAGGTGAGGGGCAGCTGAGGGAGCTTTCAGCTGTAGGTAGCTGTAGCTGGGTGAGCTGGAATGATTGAGGCGTAGAGAGTAGAGATGAGTATGTAATCAGATCATTCAATCACTAATGAAAAGAAACAAGAATTATATGTCGCATAGAGTCACTCATCATGGTTTAAATCAAGAATCGATATACAGATGATGAATGCACTGCCACGATCGTAAAATGTCACGTCTTGGCTTTTCTCACTTTTGCATCAAACACCAAGAATGAGGCGCCAAGCATAACCTCACTAGCCAGGTCAGCTCTTCACCAAAAGTCCAAGACATGGATGTGCCAATATTCACGGCATCTGAAGCCGAGTTGGTACAGCTTTAATGAGCCGTTATTTGCTGCATCGTGTCTCTCTGTGGATACCACAAGAGCTTCGCCACAAATTGTCACCAGTCCAAGCTCTTGGGGTTTTGGTTGGCCTTGTCGTATTATTTGCACATACAGAGCATGTTAGATGCCAAAAGTCTGGGAATGCCTTACATTACCTTACTTCATCTTCATCAACTTAGCAATAATACAACTACACTAATACTTATTAACTTGAAATAAGATGCAGCATTCCTGCATTGAGACTTTTGGCATATAGCCGACCGAGATTCCCCAAACCCAAACCATAGTCCTTCCAAATAACCATACACACAATATCCGAGTCCTAAGATCGAAAGAAAACATCGTACTGCTTTTCAGAAACACGCGCTGGCATATGCTTATGCCCAATAATGCCCCTCGCTCTGTTTCTTCTTACATCCTTGTCACCCAAGCAGACCCAGTAGCCTGTTCGAGGTTTGCATTTCGCCAATGGCCTCCAGTGTCGCTCCACCTCACCAGTCTGGTGCCTCTGCTTCACTGTCCACTCCTGTCGAAGAGCAAGACTTCTTTGTACAGCATACGTGCTCGTAGGATAGGCGATTGAGAAGTCGACATGGGGTTTGAGGTAAGGCACCATTTGGTCGACTTTCCAGATAATGTTCTTCTCCACAAGTTCGATTCGCTCCTTGGTCGAATATTGATACTCGCTGTTTTGTCCATGCGACTTGGGGATCATGTCTCCTTGTAGAGAAACATAGAGCTTCTTGATATTTAGGAAAAGGCCGGGAATGACTTTGAGGAACTGTCTAAAAGTCTCAATATCGCTGAGCGGGGGAGCGACTCTAAGGTCCTCACTGATGTCTGGTAGGATCCATGGTGTGAACTCCCAAATAATTTCGACAGACGTGATGGCATTGAGTCGCTGTTGTTGAAAGAAGTCATGCATGTTCAGAATCATCTCTTTGCTTGCTGTATGAAAAGTGTTGGTGGCGTATAACACATGAATGCCCTCACGGTAACTACATCATTAATGTTAGCGAATACATTGAACGGAGCTCGGTACTTACGCTTGCTTACAAGAAAGGAGCCAACCCATGGCTCCAACTAAGCACTTTTCTGGCCCTTCACCAGGCCAGTGCTCACACTGCGGGCGAAACCCATTTCGGCCGTTCCATCCATAGACACACTCATCGTCGCATGGCTGGGGATCGTACCCTGGTCCGCGCGAGTCTATGATACCAGAGGGCGGAAATCGATGGCAAACAGAGCTTCGCCATGCCCAGTCCTTTTCCGGTGATGTATCCGACCCAGCCATCCTAGCCATCCTAACCGCCTTTTCGAAGTCAATGACAAGGGGGCCGGGATATGCATGGCGGTTCTGTAGAGAGGTAGTGCCATACTATGGCAGTTGTCGAAGCCCGCCATGACGCTTGAAGTCGGAGAAGACTGGATAACCACAAATGAGATCCACGTGAATTGTGCGGTCACCAAAGGCAGCGTGCAGAATTCTCGTGCGGATTTCGGTGGGAAACTTTTGGAAAAATGTGCCGTTCGCCTTCTCAGATGCGAGTGTGACAGACTCAGGTGGCTCTGGGGTTAGCAGCCTGCGAGGTTGTCCATCATGGGATCGTGGTAATGGAGGTGTATTCAAATTTGGTATCCCAGGAGGCAAGGGATAACTTCTCATCATCTTGGGCGATGGTTGATTTCATTTGAGTTGAGAAGAGAAAAGACGAGAGATGGAGGTTGAGAAGTGAGGGAGAAGCCTTGTTGTTTTGTTTTGAACTGGGGTGTGGCTCTGAAAAGGGTACGATACGTGTGAAAAAAGATATTTGAAAGAACCATTGAGGTAACAATTTTAGCCTCATCTAAGACAGCTTGAGACTCAAATCTTAATCATCTTGATAGATTGTAAAGAGCTCTTGTAGTTTGCGCACAGTTTCTGGATCATCTTCATCTTTTCTCGTCTCCAGGGTATCTCAAGCTCAGAAATGGCAGCCTTGCGCACCAGGCATCAAGGCACCAAAACACTGGCCCCACTATCCTCACGACGCGTAGAAAAAGAAAAATCTCGAATTTTTATTTGACTTTCTTTTCCTCTTCTCTCCAATTCAAAATATTGAACAACGCAAAAAACCACGTTCATGTTTCTCTACATATAATTGATGCGAGGTGCGTCGAAAGGCCTGCGCCCAAGACCATCGATTCAGAGGAACTCAGAATGGAGAGAAAAGCGAACAATCTTGGGTGCGGTGCTTCCCTCGACGATGGGGAGGAGCGCAATGATTGAACGTACATACTTTACTTCTGATGTAATATCTATTTGTGATAAATGACCTGCTGATGGGAGTCAGGGTCTGTTAATGTTTAAGAGTGCTCGACTGTAACGACATCGAAGAAAGATCAGCATAAGATCTACCCGTGCTGCAGATGAAACTGCATCCAACGATGCTTTGTATACATGCGATGCATGTGTCTCGGTATTGTTCAGTCAAAGGCGTTGAGCATGAAGAATCTGCTTTCTCCGGCCGCTTAACAAATGTCGGTTGACTGTCACAGCTCCTCCGTCCAGTCAATACTGTCAAACTCTGCACTGCCAGCATCTTGCAAGACTTCACACTTCACCCCAGCAACGATTTATGCTACATCACAAGAAACAAAAACATTGAGACAATCAGTTGAATTCGAGGAACTATTTCGAGCTATCCTAGCCATGCCTTTCGACTCATGCCAAAAGCAGAATCGCATAAAAAAAGCAGCAGACTCAAATCATCCACTACCGTTATCCAGAAATAAAGTACAGCAATATTAAGCTGCAGAGAAGAGAAAAGAGGAACTCGTCCCCCGGCATGGCTATATCCACCTGTTCATTTTATCTCTGTTATTTCTTCGAGCGTATTTTTTGCTAATTTTCGTAGGTAAAAGAGTGACGAAAATATCACCGACGTACTGTAAAGCAAACGATCGGATTCAAAGTCATCGACACCTGATCATGTTAGAATATGAAGAACATATGAGAAGATAATGGGGAACTTACTTATTCCTCGGGCATATCGGCAATGCTGCGAGCTGCTGCCTTGATGGCAATGAGATCCCGCTTAGCCGCAAAGTTCTCAGCCTTAAAGTCCCGAGTATCGTAGTGAGAGTCGGGACCTCCAGGACCAGTAGCACCATCGTCACCATCGACGGCATCAAGAACTGCCTCAGCAGCGCGCTTGGCCTTCCAGCAAGGTTGTCCTCGCCACAGGCACCAGCGCTTATCCTCCTGAAGAGTGTTGAGGTCGCGCTTGGCGGTAGCGTTGGGAGGAGCGTCGGGGAAGAAGGTTTCGAGCTCGAGGCTCTGGAAATACTCCTCAGGACTACCGCGGGCAGAGAGGGCAATCAGGTTGGCGAGTTCGATGATGGAGCGCTTGGCCTTGTGGGCGGCGTCGCGGGGAAGATGAGCGGTGCTGGGTGCGTCGGCGGATCGGGTGTCGAGGGATTGAGTTGCGTGGAGGGCGTTGGAGAGAGCTTGACCGGCATCACGCTTGGCCTTCCAGCATGGCTGTCCTCGCCATGTGCACCAGGGCATAGGCTCGGCGACAGGATCGGGCTTAGGGGCAGCAACTGGTTCGGGAATAGCCTCACGTTTAGCCATGCGCATCTTTTCCTTCCAGCAAGGTTGTCCGCGCCATGTGCACCACGGCATAGGCTCAGCAACGGGATCAGGTTGAGGTGCAGCAACAGGCTCGGGCTCTCGCTTTGCCATTCTCATCTTCTCCTTCCAGCAAGGCTGTCCTCGCCAGGTACACCAAGGCATAGGTTCAGCAACAGGGTCAGGCTGAGGAGCGGCGACGGGTTCGGCAATAGCCTCACGCTTAGCCATCTTCTCCTTCCAGCAGGGTTGGCCCCTCCAGGTGCACCAAGGCATGGGGTCAGCGACAGGATCGGGCTGGGGAGCAGCAACTGGTTCAGGGATAGCCTCGCGTTTGGCCATCTTCTCCTTCCAGCATGGTTGACCAGGCCAGGTACACCAGGGCATGGGGTCGGCAACGGGATCGGGTTGAGGAGCGGCGATGGGCTCGGGAATAGCTTCAGCTTCACGCTTGGCCTTCATCTTTTCCTTCCAGCAGGGCTGGCCACGCCAAGTGCACCACGGCATCGGCTCGGCAACTGGATCAGGCTGAGGAACAGCAACTGGCTTGGCGACGGCCTCTCGTTTGGCCATCTTCTCCTTCCAGCATGGTTGACCACGCCAAGTACACCAAGGCATGGGTCGGCGACAGCATCAGGTTGAGGAGCTGGAATAGGCTCGGGAATAGCTTCACGTTTTTTCTCCTTCCAACAAGGTTGACCACGCCAAGTACACCAGGGCATAGGATCAGCGACGGGGTTGGGCTGAGGCTCAGGGACGGCATCACGCTTCTGAGGACCGCAGAAGTGCTCACGGCCAGCCTTACAGATGGCATCGGCATTCTTGTCGCCCTTTCCAACGAGCTCCTCGCATGGCTTGCCCTTGTAGTCGAGGTTGCAGAAAGGGGTGAAGAAATCCGGGCCGAAGTTGTCGATGGCGGACGGCGGAGGCGCCGCGAGTGCGGCTCCGGCCACCGCGGCCAGAGTAACGAAGGAGTATTTCATCCCAGGAGGTTGTGTCTCAGTAGAGAGTGTTTCGAAGTGGAAAAGTTGTTAAAAAAGTGAGTGGTACTCGTAAAAGAGTTGTCGTATCAAAGGTGTTTTGAGATATCGTTGTCCTTCTTTCGATGGGAACGAGTCTGAAGAGAAAAAGGAGAGTATTTATGATGGAATTGAGTAGTTTTTTTATAGATTCCGAGGTCAATGTTCATGATAAAGATTAAGAAGTTGGCCATCTTGAGAGAAAGGGAATTCGCCCGTGCATACACACACTTTCTCTGGTTGTGGTGTTGTAAGGCTTCTATTGAGGTCTATTGACGCTTTGCGGGGTCAATAAGCCCCTTCGCTCTTCGGTTTGAACAGTAGCAGTAAATGCGAAATTTCCCTCCCAATAGGCCCAATTTAAAGACGATCAAAGGAGACACAAGCCACGCGGTGTATGCAAAAGATATCAAAGCTTTCTCCGAGAGAGTATGAGTAGCTTTGCGGCTTATTCACAGAAGCCATTCCGTAGACTATCATCTAAACCACTCCTAGCTTAACGATATGTGACACTTCCCACTCATTCACCTCGCTTTTTACTTGTCAGACGCGAATGCACGAGGAGATTGATCTTGGCGGGCGGGATAAACGTTGGTTCATGTGAGTTGGCGGGTTATTTGGCTATTGACATCTGTCAAGGCTTAGTGAGGTTCTATTGACACCCAAAAAGGGTAAGGGGGCGGTTGTAGCCTACAAACGGTGAGAGGAGATGAAACAAACCTACTTTCTCTTTGAGAAGTGGCTTTGAAAGAGTTTAGAAGTGTTCGAGAAAGAGAAATACCTATTTTGGATTAAACTTGCTTGCTTGCTTGGTGGTTATGGCTGTGATTCAGGTCATGGAGTGATGTTGTCAGTCAGCACATATCGAACTTGAAGATATCAGAAGTTCATCGGCAGTTATCACAGACTGATAGCACAGTGATAACTTATTAGACATACACAGTCAATAAAAACTTTGTCTGTGCTGATATCTGACGACGCAGGTACTTGATATCCTGGTCCCGTCTGCCAGTGTCAAGCATTGCGGCGTCCACCCACAACAGCAACCAATTAATTAGTATGTATCAACTATAGTGGGTCTAAAAGGCCATATTATTAATACCCATGAGAGACCTAGTTAGAAGAGATGGAAAAGGCACTGACGGTGGAAGAGTGTCGAGACTGTTCTGCCTCATGTAAACGCCACCCCTATGTGACCACTCAACATCACAGGCACATGAGTAGTCTCTTTGGCGATGATCAAAGCCTTATTAGAACATATGTAAATGTTCGTGTTACGTTCTTTGTTATGAGACGCTGAGAAGGTTCTCGGTTGACTCAAAATGGGTCTCAATAGATTCAGGGGTGATAACACTTTGACCTCTCAAAGAGACGCAACTTCACCTAGGCAAAGTCCACCAACTGCTCTATGTGTTCTTCAATTCCTAGGATCCCAGTTCTTGTCCACCTGATCCAACAAGCCCTTATTCCCCAACACCTTCGACCCCAGTATCTTCTCAAGACTGACCAACTTGAAGCTCGCCTCAGCACTGGTCTTGCCATTGGGCAGTTGGTTCGCATCATCATGCACAACCACCAAACCACGAGGGAAATCCTCGTTCAGAGCAGTTCCCACAGCTGTTATGCCGTCTGTATTGGACACGGGATCGATCTGTCCGTCTGATGACTCTACGAGCGTAAAGGTGGTAACGTACTCGTGAGGAGCGGCTCGGCGGTAGACGTTGTATGCGCTGACGCCTTGGCAGGATACTAGGATGAAACCCTCCGTGGGCTTGGAGCCGTAGACGAGGGTTACGCCTTCAACGTCGCCGTAGAGTTTGCCATCGCCGACTTTGCCGATTACTACACCCTTGTCTTTGGAATCGGGCTCTGCATCGTATCGCCACAGGGCAGAGGGTTCTTCGCCGAGGAAAATCCAGCCGTTCTCCTCGTCGGTGACACAGCCCTCGACTTGGCCTCCGCTACCGCCTTGGAACTCTCGTACAAGCTTTGTCTGGAGTTCTCCTTTAGATGTGGATGAGAGTTCGTACTGTAGATATCGTGCCGACTTCTCGTTGACGAAGAGATATTGCTTTCCTGTCTTGGGCGATTTGTATGTGCACGAGCCGTATACCTTGTAGTCGTCGACAACAGGATGGATGCCGCCAGGGATATTGGTCAGTGTGCCGTTGGGCAGCATCTCGAATAGACTTGGTTGTCAGCTAACTTCAAACAACAGGGAGAAGAAACATACCAGAGCGTATCATCGGCTCGACACGCAGCAAACGCCAAGTCGACTTTTCGATCACCCGCCCTGAAGCCATAGATCATGTCGACATTGTTCGGTTCACCGGCGGTGAAAGACTGGAGGAGATTACCAGCCAAATCGAAAACACCAAGACCAGCTTCTTTTCCTGATTTCATCGTTGTGACAATTCGAGACTTTTCCGGGCCCTCAGGTGAGATCCAGATTGCGGGATCATCGCCGTCACCAAGCCGTGACTCAGTCTCGTAGGTTGGCTCAATGAGAAGAAACGAGCAGTGAAGACCTCCCCATCCCTTATCGCATTTACACTCGTTGGGTCCAACACATTTCCCGTGACCTGAACACTTGCCGGTGCACGTAAAGCTGCTGCAGGTGTTTCCAGAGAAACCGGCGAAGCACTCGCATTTGTTCTTCTTATCCTTGATACAGTAGCCTTTGCCTCCGCAAGTTTTGCAAATTGGCTCGGTCTTGGTGTCTGCCTTGACCTTTCTAGGGTCGTACTTGGTGTTGGCCTCAATCTTGAGTTTCTTCAAAGCGTTCTCAAGGGATGAGACGGCGAAACCGTTAACGTCCTCTGACTCAATGGCGTATGTCAGAGCACCGGCAGGATACTTGCTCGTAGCACCTTGATAGATGTTCAGACCTTGCACTTCAATGTCTTCCTGTCCGGTCAAAGATAGTGTGCCCTTGAGTTTGAAAGAGGAATCATAGACAGCGATTTTGTCTGTTTGGGCGACAAACAAGTAGTCAGAGCCCTTCTTGGGAACGTAGACAGCTAAGCCGGTCACATCATCTTCTGCCTTGCCAACCTTGGTGATCTTGGGCGCTTTAGTTGACTCTTTGAGTGAAAAGGCATAAACGTTCTTGTTGTCATCTGTAGAGATGTACATGCGCGACTCGGAGCGTGAGACGGCACATCCCGATGTTTCAAAGTCAGTAGGGAAAGTTTGAATCTAGCAAGTCAGCAAACACGATAGTTTCGTCTTAGAGGGAAAACATACCTGGACAAACTCAAATGACTTCTTTGTCTCCCGAAGGAGTAGTTGAACTGCCTGTCCTTTTCCAAACAAGTAAACATAATCGTTTCCAGCAGGACTCTTCCAACTGCACAGCGCAGACCAATCTCCTAGAACTTTAAAGTCTGCATCTTTGATCTGCTTAAACGTTGGCATCTCATACGCTCGAACGATAGAATCTGGTTGAGCGATAGTGACGAGAATATCCTTCTTGTTGACATCGTAGATAGTGGTGACAAGCTTGCTGCGTCCAGGTGTTTTCGCAGTGGCTTCTTTCAACGGAGCCTTTGAATTGAGATCATAGACGTGGAACCCTCCCTTATCAGGCCCTCCATCGTTTCCAATCAACAGAGGGTTCCGATCAGAGTAGTAAACAGCAGTCCAATCAGACTCAACTTCACTGGTGTAAGCAGAAACCGCAACGTCTACGGCCACCGCCTTGACGAAGCATATCTGAAAAACAACAGCCAACAGGCCAACGAGACTTGAACCAACCATGATTGCCAGAATACTCTTCCTCTGCAAAAAAGAGCAGCCTCTACTTTTGCCTTCCATCCTTTTTTATATGATCTTCGCTCAATGCACGTGCTATGCTCAATTGGTCACTTATGCCGATGGGTGGTAATAGCTGAAATGTCCTGCCAATTTAGTCGAGAGCGACATCGAATTCTACACCGAGCACTTTTGTGAAACGATGCTCGTGTTGCAAAGGTGTAGTTCTATTGGGTAGGACAGGGATTAAGACTTTGGGGGGTTTGTTAGCGGGCATGTTTATCGTGTGTAAGGTTGTCTATTCATGACAGACATGTCATGATGGTGAGGGAAATATGATGAGGCTAGATAAAATAAAGTAAATAAGCTTAATTAGCTTTATGACTCTATTCTCGTGTTATGCTGTGTTGGAAGAATTTTGTACCTGAATTCTTCTCGGCTTTATTGCTATATACCTCTGACCTATTATTCATGCAACGCTGTTTCGAAACGTCGATCCTAGCCGTTGCAGTATTAAAAGCCGTTTCTAAGATCTTCACTTAAGATTATGAATTATGATCAGTCTAGTCCACCTTCAGAGTTTCCCTTCAGGCCCATTGAAAGAGTACCCAGTAAACCCTGGGCTGCTATAGCCAAGGGACCAGATCGATGATTCTGCACTTCTTCCGCGAAACTTATGCGGCTCTTATGCCAATAAAGCCAATTCTCTGCTCTAGTTCCTTCATCAGCTCGAAATAGTCCTGCACTCACATCGACTACACTTGAATCGGTGATATCTCGCCAAAACACAGTTGCGCCGCATCCACCGCAGAAGTTACGAACTGCACCTTGCGATGATTGATATGATTTCAGAGCATCCGTCGGTAGCTTCTCAAAGTCCAATGGAACCTCTGGTCCCGAGCCATCTGTAGATGTGATGAAGATGTTCGCTCGGGGGATAAAGGCCCAGGTCTGTATCTCGAACCCAGAGGCCAACCGACAAGATTTACAGGCGCAGGTTCCAGCGAGATATTTGTCTCTTTTGATCCACCACTTTTCGTCTGATGGGTTTGAAGTGATGGACTCATCGGTAGAACAGTAAGGATACATTAGGTCAGGGTATGCGCGATGCGGTAGATAGCTCGCCTCGTTTGGGTGTGTGATGCGAAGATGTATAGCTTCACACGCGCAGAGTGCATCGAGATACTTCAGTTTTGGTGTAAATGACCTCGAATGTGAGCGGTTGGAGGGGTTCTGCTGTGTCTCAAGAGGAAGCCATATCGAAGCACCTCCATCGACAGCCTCTTCAACTTTCTGATGTGTCGTGTACCTCAGTCTTGCACTTATATCTTGGCTTCTTGTGACAATACCTGTAGCCACTCCCCACCTCAGCTCGCCATCTTGATCTTTGTGTGATTGGTATATATGGCACCCGCATGCCGAGCAGAAATACCGGCACGAACCATCATGGGCCTCAAAGGCACTCAATCCCTCAAAATATCTCGGTTTTTCGGTCGGAAGATAGGACGTGAAAAGCAAGCCAGTTGAATAACGGCAGACATTGCAGTGACAGAGAGACAAACCAGAAACCATCTCGGTCTCCGAAGTCTCCCCCACATGCCGAGAGATACTCCCGCAAAGACACGTTATCCAATGCATCGTTACAAAAGTCTAACATTTTAGTCGGTGGAAAGAAGAGCACATGATAGTGCTTATGGCTTAAACATGTGTCAAAGTGTACTGATGACGACACGGGAGAACCCCAGATTCCGCAGCCGCTGAATAATGTGAATTATCTCCGCCGATATAGGAGCTTACCACAATCCGAATAAGGAAATAGAACAAAAAACACTTGAATTTCTTAGTTTCTATAAGTAATTATTTGTTTGTGAAGAGGCCTTTCTCGGGCTCGTACATATATCGATCAAGCTCCATTGAGATGCGTACATCCGTTCGGGGCCCCGCACCGGCATTTGATTCGGGATGGTAAAGGAACAACCGCCATTGGACTAGATGTATATATAAGTCTCGACGACTTCTCAAATGCCAAGTCTGTATCTTTAATATAATTCTTCTTATTGGCCTCATAAGTATTCAATTGGCTTGAACATCATGGCTAGCACCAAAGACTTGCAAATCTCCATCATGGGCGCCGGCATGGGCGGCTTAGGAGCTGCCCTAGCTCTAGCCAAACGAGGTTTCAAGCATATTGATGTGTATGAGACTGCCAGTAGCCTTGGCTTCGTTGGAGCTGGTATTCAAATGGCTCCTAACATGGGGAGAATCCTTGATAGGTTAGGGTGCTGGGATGATATCGAGAGGGAAGCTACTTGTGTAGCTGGTAGCAGTATTCGACGTAAGTCCTCATTTCCCAAGGCTTTGAACCATATACTGATTTCATACAGAGGGAGCAACTAATGTTGAACTTGCTCATGTTGACATGCCCGATATCAAGGGCAAGTACGGGTTCTCGCACCTCTGTGGCCATCGAGCTTCCTTAGCTGGTCATCTATACGAAGCTTGCAAGAAAGAGAGCGCCATTACCTTTCACTTTGCGACAAGTTTGATCCAAGTTGAGAGCTTCGCCCCTAAAGTTACCTTCAAGCTCCAGCCCAGAGATGGAGAGGCATTCATTCGTGAAGCTGATATCCTCCTCGGCGCCGATGGCATCAAAAGTGTAACTCGATCTCAGCTCCTCCAACAAGTCAACGCAACGCCTGAAGAGGCCGAGACTGGTCAAGCTGCCTACCGTATCATGCTCAAGCGAGAAGATATGGCGCATGATCCTGAACTACTGGCTCTCATTGATAGCGACGAGGTTGTAAGATGGGTGGGAGAGAGGCGGCACATTATCGCATACTCAATCGCCAATAAGTCCATCTACAACTTGTCGACTGCCCATCCAGATGACAACTTTGCAGCCGCACCTTCTATGACATACACAACCAAGGGATCTAAGAAAGTTATGTTGGGAGTCTTTGAGACGTTCTGTCCTCTTGTACAGAAGATGCTCAACCTGGTTCCTGAAGGAGAAGTCTGTGAGTGGCGACTAAGGATGTACAAGCCATTGCCTACATGGACTCAAGGATCAGTGGCATTGTTAGGAGACGCTTGTCATCCAACGCTTCCCCATCTTAGCCAGGGAGCTGCAATGGCTATCGAGGACGGCTCAGCAATCGCCGAGGTTCTATCCCTTGCTCCCGATACTCGGCCCGAGACTATTGCCAAGTGCTTGAAGGTGTATGAGCAATCTCGAAAGGAATGGACCTCGAATCTGGTCCAAATGGCATTTATGTCTGGTCGAACACTGCATCTAGGTGAAGGAAAAGCAAAAGAGGAGAGAGATAGGATGTTCAAAGAGCACAAGACCAGTGGTTCCGTTCCTGATAAGTGGACATCTCCGGATGTACAAAAGATGATTTACACGAATGATTGTGTCGCAAAGGTTAGGTCTGAGTTTGAGACAGCCTTTGCCGCAGCATAGTATCATATCAGTTTTTGGCTCGGCATTCACACCTAGGGACAAATATACACATTGAGACTGAATATTATGAAATTATAAGTCGTACTTTATCGCGAAAACAAAGAAACACGTAACATAGAATCAGAGCTCTGTAGTCGAATGATCCCCAACGCCGTGAAACAGGAAATCCTTTCCATTTGCTGATGCGCCACGCTGCGCTTCCGATTCCTCCATTTGTCTGCATGTCCGCTATCGGCGGTGGTATCGAGTCGCAGTCAATCGGCATTTAGAAGAGGCAGTCCAAACAGCAGCAGCACGCCAGACCAGCAAGAAGACCAGTCATGATACCACCGCCAGCACCACCGCCTCCTCTCTGATCATCTTGGGGATAGTAGCCCTGAGGGGGAGGCTGTCCGTAGGGGCCTTGCTGAGGAGGATAGGGACCCTGGCCGGCGGGAAAGGGACCTTGCTGCTGGTTGTAGTAGCCCATCTGAGGAGGACCTTGTTGGTAGTAGCCTTGCTGCTGGCCGCCTTGTGGGAATTGACCTTGCTGCTGGCCATATGAGTCTTGTTGGTAGCCGCCGTATGTAGGCTGAGGGGCACCTGGGGGAGGGCCGTAGGCGGGAGGTTCGTCTTGCTTAAAAGCCATGGTGTGATTGTTTGCGACAGAAAAGGAGGTGGTAGATTTGGGGTATCGCGCGCAAAGTTATCGAGATATAGCGATCGCCAAGAGAAATGATAAAGTGAAGATGTGAATGGAAGAGTGAAAGAAAGAGAGAATGTGGATGTGAAGGAATACAAAAGGAAAAAGAAAATGGCCTCGGATAGTGAGGAGAAGTGCCCAAAGCCAAGCTCGTAGTGAATCGCTTTTGGCGTTGGTGCCAAAGTCAGTCTCAAGCTCCCTCCCTCCTCTTCTCCCCCGTAGGTCCCCGTATTCTCTCACTCACATGGCCTCAGCGCGCTTCCGAGCGCCACAGAGACCGCGTTGCTCCATTACGTGGACCCGGATTGGGTTCTCTTTGAGCTGCGCCACGCTTGGCTCGATAATCCCCTTGGCGTTTTTGACAGTTCATCTCATCTCCCAACAAAGGAGGCCCTTTCAAGGATATTTACCGAGTCGCAGGTTTGTATCAGTTTTTTCAACATGTCGAATAACCGTTTTGGCTCTTGTCAAATCATTTTATACGAGTGAGTATTTGCTTCAAATGTGGCTCTGAAACAGACCCCGAATTTACCGTGTTGCATGAGTTCAGCTGCGCCACACATCCCTCCTCCGTGTTCGAATCCTCTCATGCCGCTTTTCCGTTTAACCAGTGGCAATCTCCATGATGATTCAATTCAAATTCTGTCGGTGGCATGATCCCACGTAACAAAACTATCGAGCCTCGGGTTGAGATCCTTCAACGTAACGTAACCAAATTACACGTTGAACATGCTCGACGGCCGGATCGGATAAAGTTGGCCCTGTGGCTAGTGCACATCATGTGATTCGACTGTTCATCGCCTCGAGCAGCTGTGGCTTGACTTCTGCCCCACCTCTGCTCAAACCGCCGCACCACGAAAAAGTGAATAAATTCAACTGTCACTAAAACCCCACGATCACGAAGTGACGCCTGGACGAGCCACGACGACGCATCCCTACGGAACCGCGAGACCTATACAGAATCCCTGAACAAATCGCACGGATACGCTCGATTCAACATGGCTGCCGCCGTAGCGAACCAGCCCAAGTCAGTTGCTCTGCTCTCCTTGACTGGGGTGTTATATCGATATCCTTTGACTAACCCCACCATTCAAAAACAGGCACGACTGGGCCGACGACGACGATATCGAGGAGACCTCCACCGATCTCCCCGAGCCTCAGACCATCTCCAACAAGGATGGAACAAAGACCATCATCACATTCCGTTACGATGACGACGGCCGAAAGGTCAAGACCACCCGCCGAATTCGCTTCACCACCCACACCGAGACCGTAAACCCCCGCGTCGCCGACCGAAAAACCTGGCCCAAGTTCGGCCTCAGCGCAAAGGATCCTCCCGGCCCTGCCCCCGACACCACCTCCATCGGCGAGAACATCATCTTCCGACCAAGCGTCAACTGGCGAAAGGCCGAGAAGGATGAGTCCACCGACGCCAACGCCCAGTCCATGAAGGACAAGCTCAAGGACAAGCAGGTCAAGTGCCGTATCTGCAACGGTCAGCATTTCACTGCCAGATGTCCCTACAAGGATACCATGGCGCCCATCGGAGAGACCCCCGCTGGGGACGTCGCTGCTGGTATGGGAGACGAGCCCTCGGCTGCTGGTGCGGGCGCCGCTGGTGCCAAGAAGGGTTCATATGTTCCTCCCGCTCTGCGTGGAAACGGTACAGCTGGCGAGAGAATGGGATCCAAGTTTGGCGAGAGGGACGACTTTGCTACACTGCGTGTCACCAACGTAAGTGCCACCGTCATGCCGCCCCTCCACATATTCATACTAACAACATCCAGGTCTCCGAGATGGCAGAGGAGCAAGAGCTGCGCGACATGTTCGAGCGCTTCGGCCGCGTCACCCGAGTATTCCTTGCCAAGGACCGGGAAACCGGTATGGCCAAGGGCTTTGCGTTCATCAGCTTCGCGGACCGGGGCGATGCCGTCAAGGCCTGTGCGAAGATGGACGGATTTGGTTTCAAGCATCTCATTCTGCGGGTGGAGTTTGCCAAGAAGGCTCAGTAAGGCTGATGATGTTTCGATCTTGTCATGGGTTAGTTGTCACGCACGGTAATTGCATCGATCGGTTGCGGGGATTTTTCAAAAGATATTTTTTTTCAACCTCATGAATTTCATGACCCTTAGGATATGGGGTCTGGAGTGGGACAAAAGTGAACTTTGGTCTTTTTGTGATGTGAGGTATGATGTGAAGATAGGGGAAGACAGCGCAAATCAAGATCTGTTAAATGAGTGGTTTCTGAGACTGGGCAGCATATGCTTAGGCGGTAACTTGATAGCGGTTGAGAGGATACAGTGACGAGCCGTCTTTCAGACTCAAGCTTTGACTGTTCTTTTCTCTCACAAAATAGGTGTCGTTTCTGTGCATATCAGGGTCGTCCTTGAATAGCCAATTGTAGGTGGGCTATAAATGCACAAATGAGCACGTATGGCGATATATCAAATGCTTGCCGCGGATTTGGTCTGGCTATCTGCAGAATGATCAGCATAGCAAATGTCTGTTATCTGGTGGAACGGCTTGATCATGCGCGGGATTCATATATTGCACTGGAGAGTGTAGTTTCATAGTGTTGCTCAGCTCCAGTGATAGCCAAGTCAACCGAGATCCAGCGCCTTCGCATGAGATCCGCTCACTAAGTATAAAAGTATTCCTCAAACTCAGGACAACAAGATATAGGATTTGTGATAGAGAATTCGATGTTAGATGCTGCTAAGAAAGGGGGTCCCATAGTGAGATCTTATGGTAGAAGGAGTACTATTGGGCATTCTTTGTCTTCCTGGTACGCATCAATGTAAGGCCTTGACAAATAAAAGACTACCATAATCTCAGAATATCTAGGTATCGATTCATCTATTCAGTGGTTTAGAATTTAACATACTGGCCTCTCGATTTGGCAGCTCTAATTGTGAGGCCTTGTTAGTGACAGTACCATTCTGAGCCTGTAACTTTCAGGATGAAGAAAGATTGTTCAATAGAGGTTTAGGCTGTGTATTGTACTATGGAAACAAATAGAAAACCAAAGATAAATAAATATCTTCATCCAATATTAACCGGCTCTCAACCCGAGGCTTCTAAAACACGAGGTTAGCTCAGTCGCAAACAAGCAAGGGTCAGACGATGCGGGATATAACTCGTGCATTTACATGCCAACGGGGCTCTTTCGGGTTTCCTTTACAGGAATTGCAAAAGGCCACGAACATTATGGTAATTGGTCTTTTTTCATCTCAACAGATTTGACTAGCTTGTAGTGCAAGGGTCGTGTAGTTCGAGACCCTGAATATTTCGTGACTAGGGCGGATATTCTATGCTTGTTTGACAGATATTCCCGATTCAGGATGAAGGTCTTGTGACCAGTCTAGAAAATATGAAGAATATCTAATTCCATTTATAAGGTTCTGATGGGCAGGCACACTTTTATTACATATCAAGTCTGTAACGTGAGTGTTTTAATGTGAGAGTGTTGGGGAGCCATTTCCTCGGTGTTTCCTGTATAAGTCGGAGCTGAGTAGGATATTGAGGGAGCGTTTATATAACCAGAATAGCCAACTCGCTTTGCCTTCGGGCACAGCCCAGGAACGGCCCCTGCACTAAGGAAATGGTTTAACGGACAAAAGTTCAGCGCCTGGGACAATAAGTTTTTTGCTCTGAACTTTATCATACAAGAGCTTATAGTTCAACTCCGCCGTTCTCATCACTTGGGAATACTCTGGCTTGAGGAGAAACTGCCACTTCTCTGACAGCTTTCTGCAAGGAAACATGCTCATTATACTGTGTTTGTTCCCTGTTCTTATATCCTAGTCTCGCCATGCTTCCTGGGTCTCCCTTTGCTTAGGTGTTTTTGTCCATGAAAAAGCACCTAAATAAACTACCGCTTTAACCCCTTGCAATAGCTGTAATAGTAAGACCCTAGAAACAGTTCTAATTTTCCATTTTGTTGGGAGAAATCGTCCAGGTTGTTTTGTCGTTCTTTACTTGGGCCAGATTTGCATGTGATTGTACCCCACGCTTAGACTAAAAGACCAGGGTTTATTGACTATCCGAGTGAAAGAAATGAGGGTTCTACGGAGAAAAGCCACGCATCAGATCGTCCACTTTCAGAGTGAGAGCTCAGAAGAGGTCGAGCAACTCGCTTCCGATCCCCCACCCCGTTGTGGGGTTTCTCGCCGTGGTACCTATCGGGAGGCGTCCTACATCACGGAGCCGGAGACCGGTTAGAGTCCATGAGGGAGCGGCATGGCAAACGGGTAGAATCGGTGGAAAGAGTCTTTATCCCTAGGGTTTACAATCCCACTTGGATGAGACAGATTTCATTGGTTGGCTCTAACAATAAAGTTATAGACAAGTACCGATCTCAGTGTTATACCATTCTCTGTTGCTGTAGTTCTCAAGATGCTGTCACCAAAGAAATAAAGCACGCGACTCAACTAGTGGGGGAAGATGATGGAAGCTCAGAGTCCCCACCGTGCTGTCACTTTCGGCCATGGCACTGTAGCCCCGCGCAAACTGGATGGAAGTAGCCCGGTAATCACAGTGGGTTTAGCGCTCTTGTCGCGGCGCAAATGCAAAATGGACGCCCCCAATCAAGCCTCAATGCGCTGTAGACAGGCCGATCCGTGACTGGCCCTGTTAATTGCACATGTTCGTTTGAATCAGACAGAAGGTGCTGCTGGCCTGGTTTCACGAACTGGACACTTCCCAACGACTTCTCGTCAAATCCGTCATTCCCTCTTTTCTCGTCATTATTTCTTCCACTTGCACATGAATTACTGTTCCATCAAACCGGCTCAAACAGCATCTTCTCATACGCCGCTTTCAGACCTCGCACCAATCAGTAGCTTCATGCATGTTGCTCTCATTCTTTAACACTCACTGGAAATCGACACTCAATCCCCTGCTAAATCGCTCCCCTCTTTGACTTAATCTATGGAGCCGCAGCTCTAGACCAGACCCAGACCCAGAGCTAAACCAGGAACTAGCTCTAAACCAGGGCTTAAACAGCCGGTCCAGCGATTGATAGCTCTGAACCAGGTGACCCTGTCCCTAACGTCTAAGCCAGCGGAGCCCTGACGTCGTTTCAAACTCCCGCCACAACCCTCCTAACAGCCCACGATTAACTTCTTCCATTCCGATCTCTCTCATCTTTCTTTTAATTTCAACCTTCCCTCTTTTTCTCCTTCTGGCATTCAACTTGCCAGTTCGTCGCCGTCTTTCTTGGGTATCCTTTATCGCCATCGTACCACGCTCTCTCTGCTGAATCGTCGCCAGTCATGAGTACTGCCGCCGATCTGCCTGCCACCGGCCCCGGGCTTCGGCAACGGCAATCTGCGGTTGATCCTCCTGCCCAGCAAGACAAATCTCAAGCAGAACAAGGGCATAGTCGCCAGTCATCTGATGTGCCTGTCCCATCAGACAAGTCTAGTAAGACGTATGGTCGAACCCCGGACGGTACAGGTATGTACATTCCATTAAGGTTGTTGTGGTGGTGTGATGTGTCGGTGCGTCTTTGGCTGACTGTCACATGTAGTCTTTATCGTACCCACAACCCATGATATGGTTTCTCAGCTTTTGGATCCTCGACAGCCCAAGAACCTTTCTGATGCAATTGTCTTGACAATTCTGGGTCTTCACATCTTGGCTGCTTATTTCCTGCCATCTAGCTTAAAACGCATTGTTTTCGCTGCTGTCTTCCTGTTCTGGCGAGCTTGTTACAACATCGGCATTGGTGTACTCCTCCAGATCCAGTCAAACCACCGACGTCTTGTCACTTGGGCCCGGCGCTGGAAGCTCTTCGAGAATCCTTCAACAGGCAAAAACCCGCGACCATGGCTCTACAAGCTACTAAAGAACGAGCTCGAGACAAAGATCCCGGAGGACTATGAATTCGAGAAGGCCCCCATTGAGTACAATACTTGGCTGGTCTTCCGAAGGGTCGTTGATTTGATCCTCATGTGTGATTTCGTGTCGTACTGCCTGTTCGCCATCGTCTGTGGTCACACCCCTGAAGGTGAGAATCCTTTGATTGGTTTCTCCCGTTGGGCCGTTGGCATCGCTCTAATCGGCTTCAATCTCTGGGTGAAACTCGACGCCCACCGTGTTGTGAAAGATTTTGCCTGGTACTGGGGAGACTTCTTCTATCTCATCGATCAAGACTTGACCTTTGACGGTGTATTCGAGATGGCTCCTCACCCCATGTACTCGATCGGATATGCTGGTTACTATGGTATTTCCATGATGGCTGCTAGCTATGAGGTTCTCTTCATCTCGATCCTCGCTCACTTGGCCCAATTCGCCTTCCTTGTGATTGTCGAGAATCCTCATATTGAGAAAACCTACAACCCTCCTCCTCCTCGCAAGCGAACCGTCTCCGGAGGTCAAAGTGATGCCATACCCACTGATATGAAATCGCTTGAAGCTGCATTCGACCAACAGACGCTCACGCCCGCCCAAAAAGACGAACCCGCTCCCGTCCACAATCTCGTTGGTTTAAGCAATCTTGACTTGTTCCGCGTCCCTGACTTCGCCGTCATTCTTATGCCGTTCTATGTAGCCGTCCTCACTCTTGTGACACCTTCAACTGCCGTATGGCAGGCGGCTTTCGTCCTTCACGCTGTAGCCTGGCGTGTTTGGTATCATCTCGGTCTAGGTCTTATTCTCGACCAACAGTCTAAGAACAAGATGTGGACGCGCCACTTCCTTAAATTTGGCGAGAGTGCTGGTGAAGCCTGGCGTCAATGGAAGGGCCTCCACCACATCAGCATGATCATGTGTAACACTGCATTTGTCGCCGCTTGCTGGAAGATGTACTCGCCCCCTGAAGACTGGGCCTATGGTTTGGTTCTGCTCAAGCATGTTCTTGGTGCTAGTCTTGTTGCCCTTCAGTTGTGGACCGCATTCAGCGTCTATGATTCTCTTGGCGAGTTTGGCTGGTTCTGCGGCGATTTCTTCTTTGACCAACAGGCTAAATTGACTTACAAGTCTATTTACCGGTTCCTGAACAACCCTGACCGGTTCTTCGGGACGGCTGCTGTGTGGGGTGCCGCACTCATTACGTGGAGTCGGTCCATTTTCCTCATGGCCCTGTTCACCCAGATCTTGACTGTCTACTACATCTCGTACATTGAGCGACCCCACATGCAAAAGGTCTATGGCCGCAGCCTACGTCAAGAAGCAGGTCTTACCAAGTTCATCAAGAAATCATTGCCTCCTCCCGTCAAGGGATGGCAAGAGAGTGTCGACAAGGTGTTGGATGACACCAGCCAATTCGTTGAGGACTTTATCGATACTGCTCGACCGAAGTTCGCAGCAGGTGTTAAGACCATCGTGCGAGATACTTCGGCTCTTTTTAACATGGCGCCCGCGCGACTCACTATTACCAGAATTGCTCCTGACCTCGAAGGCCGTGATCCCAAGTTCTATTCTCTTTCTGTACAGGGTACTCCTGTAAGCAATGCACCTATCGTCGAGAAATACACTGGAAAGGAGAGCTTGACAGGCCGGTTCCCCAAGCCCGTCAAGACCATGACTTTCGAATATGGAGCACCTCTCCGAGTGAAGTGGAGGGCCCCTGCCAACCACAGCAAGAAAGACTGGATTGGTCTTTACATGGTCACCGACAATCGTTCAAGGGATACGACTGAGGTATCTTCATTGGGACGATGGGCACCTACGAACGCTGGCTCTTATGATGTCTTGACTGCCGATGTTAGCATTGTGGTTGAAGAGCATCCAGTGACCTCAACTGAGATCACAGAAACCGATCTGGTCGAAGGTGAAGTTGTGTTTGAAGGTGACAAGTTGTGGTGGACACAGGGTGTGTTTGAGTTCAGATACCATCACAACGGACACCATCATGCCATGGCGATTTCAGAACCTTTTGAGATTCGAATCAGCAAGTTTGATGAAGAGGATGTCGATCTTGGCGCCAAGGGCTTGTACGAGCAAGCCGTCGAGGCATCACTTCTCCCAGTTGTCCAAAACTGTCTGGACCGTGATCCAGATATTGCACCCAACAAACCTGAGGAGCCTTTCGGCGGCCACGTCGAGCGCGACACCAAATATGCCAAGAGGATTGTCTACGCCATTCGAGAAATGTTTGGCATTGAGTTTGCACCACCTGTAGTAGCTGCAGATGGAAGCGTTCGTAAACTTGCTTGGAGAATATGTAACGCTAAGGAAGTTCTGGTATGTACAATATCAACTTCGAGGTTACTCAAAGCTAACGGTTTTTTAGGCTCCATACAGTATGTCTTTATCAAGAGGAACTACGACGCCTGCAATCCAAGACTTCCCATCAGAAAAGGCTTAGTCGAGAAGAGAAAATGTCTGGAAATGTTAGTGACGGAGGTTATCGTGGAGATAGTATAGGGTGAGGTGTTGGTCGGAGTACTTTTGAGATACCAAAAATGAAGTAAGAGGATACTAAAAATAAAGAAATATTTAAAACTTAGAAAACACTCGTATAATACCTCGATCGTGATGCACATGAAAAGATCAATGCCAGCACGTTGATCCTTCGTCCAAGCATGCCTCGGGGAGCAAGAATACTTCGGACCTTAGCAAACGATACCAAAAGTAATTCGTCAAAGGGTCCCCTAAACTTTTATTAATTTGCCCAAGTATTTTCTCCTTCTGGATCGGGGTCCTGGGTTTTAGTCTATTGCCTCCCCTAGGCATGATATGATTTGTAAAAACAATCATCCAATCCATCAAAGGTAGTACAGAACATGTAGCCAACTGAAACTGTTTCTGAAACAAATCGCTCCCCGCGGAACGACGTTGGAAGCTGAACTCTAAATCCAGGCTTTTAGCGGCAACACTAGTAGATCCCTCTGGTGATACTTGCATGCAATACGAAGTCATCACAGTGTCAGCCCGATTTGCACGGCTACAGTAACTAGTGTATTCCTTCAGAGCCTGAGGATCAATCTCACTTCTGCATCTTCACCTCCATTTTGTTGTCTTTGCAGAATTGCTATCTTTTGCCTGAGTCTCTTCTCTTCTTTGATCGGCATTGTTGTTTCACCCATGCTCTCACCCCTGGTCTGATAGCTTGTGGCTAGTGCGGTGAATCTGCGTCAGCTCTGACTTCGTCATTTCAACTTACCATAACACTGTCCGTCGACTACAGACAATGAAGTTCTTCGGCCGTCAAAAACTCTCAAAGAACCCCTTTCGGGATAACAGCATAACCCTTCTCGTCTCATCACTCCTTATCGCCGTGCCTATCACTGTGCTGTTGCTCCATTACGTATATCAAACTTACTATCGCAGAGGCGCGCACTGGAGTCACAACCATGACATTCTTGAACTAAGCACTCACCATGAGCCGGATGTGCTGCTGTACGTTGCATCTTATAGTGGACTTGTCACGACGTTGAATCTCTCACTTGCTGAGTATCGAGATGCGCCTGTGAAACTTGAAACATTGTCCACAACAGATGGATGTGCTGGAAGCCCTTCATGGCTTACACTCGACTGGTATAACGGAGTGCTGTATTGTACTGACGAAGGATTAAAAGATGGGAAGCATGGGTCGCTGGCATCATTCGCAACGCATGAGAACGGTACTTTGACGCCTCTAATGAAGACTTCTACAGTCCTTGGTCCTGTGAGTGCGGTCATGTATGGCGAGTGGGATTACGGGCTGGCGGTGGCCCATTAGTATGTATTCCCGTTCGAGCATCAAGGTCTAGCATCAAGCGGCTAACGCTTCTCAGTGGCGGTTCGGCTTTTACAACTTGGGACATTCAAGATCCAGCAAATCTCACATCACTCAATGTCCAACAGTTCAGCCTTCACGAGCCTGGTCCGGACCCCTCTAGACAGGAGGCATCCCATCCCCATGCAGCAGTCGTTGATCCAAGCAAACGATTTATTCTTGTGCCTGATCTGGGAGCGGATATGATTCACATATACAGCGTTGGTTTCGGAGATCTGCGCCTGTCCAAGCTTGATCCATTGGTCGTTGCTCCCGGCAGTGGGCCTCGGCATATCGATTTTATAGTCAAGGAGACCAAGACATTCATGTACCTTGTCACCGAGCTGGCCAATACCATTATCGGCTATGAAGTCGTGTATGGTGGCGAGTTTATCAGGTTCAAGGAAATATGGAACAGTGGTATCCATGGACAAGGCAAAGAAGTACCGCAAGGCGCTGCGGCTGCTGAGATTGTAGTATCTGTAAGTCTGTTCACAACCTTTGCGCAGAGTTCATTCTAACTTTTGGACAAAGCCGGACAGAGAGTTCCTGATCATCTCGTCTCGTAATGAAAGGACTCTCCAAGTTCCAGACTTTGACACCGGTAACGGCACTATAGCATCTGATCCTTTAGTCAGTTTCAAAATTGACTCAGAAACTGGGCATCTCACTCTCCAACAAGACATTCCATGTGGAGGCAGATTTCCTCGGCACTTCTCTATCAACAAGGCGGGAACGTTGGTTGCAGTGGCTCTTCAAAGTGATAGCCGTGTCGTCATCATCGAGAGGGATGCAAAAACTGGAATCATGGGTGATTTCATCGCCTATGCAGAGCTGGAGGGCGAAGTTACAGCCGTGATCTTCTACGAGTGACCATGAGCTTCGCCCTTTGAAGAAAGATGCCTCATAACTTCTTTGTTTCCGTTCAGCGTCATAATGTGCATCCGTCTCTCGGTGCCTCTCATCCGTGCAACTGACGTTACTGAGAACGAGAGCTTCATGACGTATGGCCATCAGTCCAAAATACCTGAAACTTATGGGTATCGTCTTGAATTCGCAGGACTTGCTCATATGCAGAAAATACCAGTCTTGAATGCCTTGGTTTGTAGTTTCGGGTTGACGGCTGCCAGATCCGAAGAAGCTGTGCGTTGCAGAATCAGGGACACTTTATGGATGCCCATTATTCACTTGATTGGTGTTGGGCTGCCACAACTGCTCGATCATGTTGTTGTGACGCAGGGGATGATGTGAAGCACACTACATTAGCGTGTAGGTTGTTGTGTCTTTCATGCAGCGACCTCGGAGAACATCAGAGACTGTCACTCCATCAAGCCTTGACTACAAGACTGTTGCTTTCGCGCGGGTGCAATCCTTGCCGGAGTAGTATCGGGCATTGAATCTCCCGGATGCCCGAAACGGGAATCGAGGGGACTGTGGATTTGGAGATCAGGTCGCAGCCTGGTAGCAAGGCTCAAGGTGTTGGCCAGGATGTTGAAGACCCTGAAGATGTTGTTGATGTGGATAGCGGCACAGGTTCTTGGCAACTCGATCCTCTAAATGGTCGAGCAGCTCGCTATAAAGCTTACTAGGCAGGCCTGATGTACGTATAGTATTATCAGGATCATCTATTTGGGTTCTGACAGGAAACGTGTCTTTTAACGTGAAGACATCGTCTACCCGAGAGTCTGGATATATTCAAGCCGTGACCCGAACCGATGGGTTTCTGACTGTGCCGTGCCTTCGTCTGGAGTCTCTGGACATGGTAGATTAACGCGAGTGTTAATTAGCCGGAAGATCCATCAAACAACCTTGCCAGCAGTTTTCCGTAAGCGGACAAAACGTGCCACACCTTTTAAGCTTCCCCGCAGGTTGACAGGCGTCTCGAGATGGGCACCCCAGACCGGAGCAGGCTAAAACCGAACCCCAGGTTGGTCACGGGCTGAGATTTGTATTGGACTGGGCTGCGAGGCTCCAACGGAAGAGCACTCCTATTCGGGCCGTTACATGGATCGGGCGCATGGGCGCTTGTCATGATGGGTGAAGTCGAGCGACGGTGCGTCTGGGCAAGGCAATGGTCTAATGTAAGTAAGTCAGTGTAAGCATTAGGAAAGCTGAGACCAAATTTCGATTTCAAAGCCACGTTTGTTGGAAACAAAGTTGTGTGCGTCATAATATATCGGATGAGCCGGAGATCGGTATTTTGAAATATTATTCCATATCAAAATCGCCAAGTGAGGAAGTGGAATTCCAAGTAAGCATCAAGTCCGTCTGGGGTTGAAAGATTTGCAGACCCCATGGTCATGAGCGAGAGGTCCGGATGCCATCCGAGACAGTCAATCACTTGCTATTGAAGGTCTTTCTCCTCTCGTGGCGATTCTAACCCCGCTGGGGTCTAGAACCATTCATTGCCTTGACGGTGATGCTACGGTTGTCTGTCATATCGTGGTAGAGAAGCATTATTCGGGGCCCATTATGCCACCACTTGGAGGAGACGTATCTATAAGATAGAGCACTCAGCAATAAGAGGCTCGTATTGTGTCAAATAGCAACGGTAAAGGGAAGACTGCAATGTGATCACATCGTTAAACTCAAGGATGAAGCATGATATTGTTGTGTTTTAGTTCTAGGTGCATTTCAAGCAATGAAGTAAAAGAACTGGAGAAGCTTATCCATGTGTTCCTTCCTTATTACTGTTGATATTGCTGCAAGGGCAGTACGGCAAGAACAACATGGGACGATATTTCCGCTCTTGCCCCAAAGTTTGAAGCACAGTATACCCGAAATCCACATACGAAGCAACAACACATTTAACCTACATCTCCATCATGGAACACTTACCAACTTTGGACAACAAAAATTGTGTCATCAACTCCAATCTCAGGCAAGAAATTGAACCTCATCCTCCAGACATCGCTTCTCCACACGCAAACGGTCTGCCTGCAAGGATTCCCACCAATCCCCCTCAAGAGCCGCCCACCTCCATCTCAACCTTATCCCTGTCATGGCGGGTTAAACGAGAACAACTGGCTTGAGACACCCAATCCTCTGGGGAACTCATGGAGTTGATGCTTGCGAACGCTTCAGGCTTGCAGGACAGCGTGACGGACAGCCCTAATCTCACATTGCACCACAGAGCAGAGTAGCTACTATGGACTTCTCCAGACTCCCGTCTCTGTTGCTGACACCCCGAGACCCCAGATTTAGAAGCGAATCGCCTTCGTACCAAGAAACAAAATGTACGCCACCACCACTTTAACCAAAACTGCCCCCGAGACAAGTCATTTCGGGTTTTGCTCGACATATCATGCCATGCTTAAAATCAACTTCTCAGGTACCTCGACCGCGGGATCGAGTACGGGACATACATGTTGACCGGGTCTATCCATTGTTGGATACTCTCTTCGGCCGACTCTGTTGGGCCAATAAATGACCCATCCCATCTCTCCAGAAGTCCCCCAGGTTGACTCTCTACCTTTCTTACCAAGTCTCTCCCGCCCGTTTCTCCACCACCCTCTTCCGAGTTCCACCGCCCGCCGACCCAGGGTCCGGGGTTAAGTCCAAGTGCAGCTACACAACAACGGGGGCTCGGAGACCCTTGTCCTGGCTCTTCCCCCATACATAACCATTTGCTCCTCCATTTCGGTTGCAGGAAAGGACGCCTCTTTCAACGTTCAGTGTCTCGAGAACATATCGGTGTTCTTATTGTGAGACTGACGTTCTTTAATTGTTTGTTAGAACGACCAAACCGCGAATCATTTCTCAAAGAAGCCAGTCGCTCTTCACCAGTTCAAGTTCAATACAGCTCTGAAACGTGAGCTTTTGTCGCATCGTCTGACGCTCATCTTATCATTCTCGAGCATCGGCCTTGCTATATAATGCTGTTTTGCTGAAAGGACATTTCGAGTCGTGCGCATCATTACTTTGTTCACGCCGCTGCACCAACTCAACTAGAACTTATTTTCGAGGCCATTCCTCGAGCCCGTTTCATTTTTGGCGCCAATCTATCACCATGTCCGCATCATCGACAGGCGAATCCCTCCATTCAATCTCCCTCAACGGAGCGCGACCATTCACGGTACCTGCACGCGACAGCTTCTCTCTCGAACTTCCGATATCTTCACTCACAGCAATGTCGGCTGACGCCTCGCTCAAGTCCCCTGTCAGCTACAAAAACCAGCGGACGCCCAGTTTCAGTCGGGAGGGCATACTAAGCGCATCTCAAAAATCTCGACATCTTTCGCAGTCATCTGACAACAGACCTGACAGCATGTCCAATGGCGCGCAAAAGGTCTCAAGTGATGAAGGCTCAAACCCACTCAAAAGGAGGAATACCGAAACGGGTGTCGACTACCCCCGCCGCAGGGCCACTATTGCTGTGCGTCACTACACCATTTTTGTTTTGTTAATTCGTTCCATTTCCGCTTTGTATACTAACTCCCACTAGTGTGAGGTTTGCCGCTCAAGGAAATCCCGCTGCGATGGCACAAAGCCAAAGTGCAAGCTCTGTACAGAGCTTGGTGCTGAATGCATCTACCGAGAGCCAGGTATTAAGCTTGACGCTGGTGACAAGCTGATCTTGGAGCGCCTCAACCGCATTGAAAATCTCCTTCAGATGAATATGGTGAACACAACAGCAAATGGACTAAACCTAAATGACAATTCGCCTGGGATGAGCAATGGCACAGGGCTTGATGGAGACAACATGATGCTGTCGGCCAATGCTGCCTCTTTTGGCTCCATCCCCAATGGTGGATTTGGGACTTGGTCCGCCCAACCGACCGGAACCAATATCTCTACCATGCCTAAAGTCCACACTAATGCCACTATGCACTTACTACAGTGGCCTTTGATCCGAGACTTAGTGTCGCGGCCATGCGATCCTCAGATTCTACTACAACTGGAAATGGCACGAGAACCACTCCACACTCTGACCAAAACTCCTTGTGTGGACTTGTCAAATACCCAGGCTTACATCGAGGCTTATTTTGAGAGAGTTAATATTTGGTATGCTTGCGTCAACCCATATACCTGGAGGAGCCAATACCGCACAGCCTTGTCCAACGGTTTCAGAGAAGGGCCTGAGAGCTGCATCGTGCTTCTTGTTCTTGCCCTGGGTCAAGCAAGCTTGCATGGCAGCATTTCGAGAATCTTGCCGCAGGAAGATCCCCCTGGACTGCAATACTTTACAGCGGCATGGTCGCTGCTTCCAGGATTGATGACTGCCAACAGTGTAGTGGCGGCACAATGTCATCTCCTTGCTGCCGCTTATCACTTTTACCTAGTCCGCCCTATGGAGGCATGGAATCTGCTTTGCACGACAAGCACGAAGCTACAGCTGCTGCTTATGGCCCCAAGCCGCATCCCAAGCCACCAGCGAGAGCTCGTGGAGCGAATCTACTGGAATGCACTGCTCTTTGAGAGTGATCTTCTCGCGGAACTCGACCTGCCTCATTCAGGAGTTGTCCAATTCGAAGAAAATGTTGGTTTGCCCTGTGGATTTGAAGGAGATGAATCGGAGCAAGTCGGTCGAGATGAGCTTTGGTACTTCCTTGCAGAGATTGCTCTACGTCGGCTGTTGAATAGAGTGAGCCAACTCATCTATTCTAAGGACTCGATTGCATCAACAACAAGCCTGGATCCGGTGGTGGCAGAGCTTGACTACCAACTGAGCCAATGGTATGAGAGTTTACCACTACCACTGCAATTTCCTTTCACTCGAAATGCGCTACAAGATCCTGTTCAAACTGTCCTTCGACTTAGATTCTTTGCCTGTCGCACTATTATATATCGGCCATACATTCTAGCAGTGCTAGACAATGAGCAAGCAGTATTAGATCCTGCTGTGCGGGAGAACTGCCACAAGTGCTTGGAGGCTTCTATTCGACAACTTGAACATATCCATGAACAGTGAGTTCCCATTTCCAGGATGAGCTAGTTAATAGCTAACATAGATTCAGTCATGCCGGTCATATGCCATATATCTGGCAAGGTGCTCTATCGATAGTTTCCCAAACGCTCCTCATCATGGGTGCCAGCATGTCGCCGTCGCTGCTCAGCATTCTGCTAACCTTGGTACCTCACCGGGAGGCGCTGGACCAAATGATCAACGATGTTGTGATAGAGGTTGAACAATATGCAACCCTGGCCCCTAGCTTGAGTTTATCCTCGGAAATCCTCAAAGAGGCAGAGGTGAGAAGACGCGCGTTCCTCGGCACTCCGTAGGTGCCGGTCGATCTGTGTCAGATTGATAGATGGCACTCAAAACGAAACCACAAAGCTACTTCGTCATCAGCTCTGACGTACTTTCTTCTTTTACTTCTACTTCAGACTGTGGCGTTATTCAATCGTAGCGCCGCCGCTTACCCCTATACGACTAAAACACGCTCCATGGGTGCAATTGCTACCCCAAGAAACTTGGTTGGCTGAATTGTCGCCCCGCGGAGATAATTCTAGGGTGATATCCTGGGGTGCAGTGTCGGGGAATATGACTTTATTGGTTGGATGTTGAGCCCAGCACGGTTCTACGGGCCGTGTGGCCGGGTTTTCCCAATACACTGGCTTCCAAGGATACTTCAACGATCTTACTATCGAGATCTCTGATTGATGTTATGTAGAGCATGCATAAGCTAGTTGCCAGTGCTAGCTGGAGGTTCCCTGGGGGAATTGGCGTACAGATTTCTCAGCTCTGATTAACCATCAAAGAACGTGATGACGTCTCTAACGATAGCATCTATACCCATTTGTTTAATTGTACAATATTAAGAACAAGAAGATAAGCAAGAAATATCATGGCCGTCAACCTAAGACATTGATTTGTCCAGGAAGGGTTATTCTTACACCTCAGTATCAATGGCGTTTTGCAGTAATGGAGCCCAATGCTCGCTGGACCCTTCATGCAGAAAGGAGAAGTAGAATGCAGCGAATAGTGTCTACACATATGACAGACATGATGTAATAGACCTCTTACTTGTGTAGAAGTGCATGAATAAGATGGTGACACCAGGGACCTAACATAAGACTCCTACATAGGAGACACATGCTCGCAAGGATAACGATGCTAACTATAAGGGGTTATAAAGGACCCTGCAGATTGCTAAGGAAGTCAAAATCACAAGAGAACAAAGGCCATTGGGAGATCGGCAGGAACGCCGTCATAATCCCGTAATGGCCGCTCCGTTCCGAAGAGGCCCGTTATGGCTGCCCGGACCGGGCCGAGTTTAATGACCCACATGAAGAAATCGCCGGTATGATGAAGGTCCGGAAGTATATTGTGTGAACCCCACGCGGAAACGGAAGATAGTTTTAGAGTCATAGAGTTTCGGGTGAGGTTTTAGGATTGAGTTAATTGATGATGTCGGTGGGGGCCAATCTTATTGCATGATGTTCGTCTTGGGCTGTCTGGGGATGAAGGTCAGATCTTGCCACAGTGATGTTATTCTCCGGTGAGTATCACAAACAGGCAATGATAGATATTTCTTGCATAAAATATACAGCACTTGCATTTCTTGAACAAAAGCTCAGTGGACAATGAATATCTGGGGTTCATGTGCTCTGTTTGTGTAATGCAATGTCTCAGTTAGCTCAGCCACGTGACATCACACCGACAAAAACTGATCATCCACAGTCTCATATTTCTTGCTTTGGATACCAGCCACCCACGACGTTATCGTTGGACAAGAACTACCTATTCCTACCCGTCAAAACTCGTATGATTCTGGCTCGTACGGCGTTATGCTGTGAAGCACATATGATTTGATAACGCAGGGTCTGCTCTATGAACTCAACATCAGTCGTTACGGGGTTTAAGAGGAAAAGGACAGGGTCTGGTCGACCCAACCCAACCCCCTGGCCAATTTTCAAAACCCACCCACGCGGGGGAGGGGCACTTTGATTCGTTTCTAGATGCCTGATGCGTTAGGTGATGTGAGGTAACTGGCCATTAAACCACGCCCAAACTTGGTCTGCCGCGTTATCCTGTGGAAGCATACGGAGAGTGCAGACGCTGAGGAACGTTTCTCAAGGTCTGCATATGGAGATTGTCTGTGTTACTCTCCTCTTTTCCTCTCCGACTTTTTGATATTTCCTTCATCTTCTCTACTCTTTCTACTTGTTCCTTGGTTCCTGTACTAGTTCGTTGAGGCCCATCCAAGAGACAAGGTCGTCTCGCGGCCCAACTTGTAAGGCACCAGAAGGAGAACCACACACATCCAATCCTTTTCCATTCTCTACCTCTCGCCCCAAATTCCGACTCGACTCGAACTCGACGTGACGCTGCAAGCTGCGGTTGCCATGCATGATCAGCCCCCAGACTCCAATCATCTTTGGGGGGTGCAATTGCTCACGCAGCGTGGACTTCGTTGAGTGGCTCGACCGCTCGTCATCACGACTACTTTGGCCCTTGCCCGTTGCATTCCGACATATAAACTATTCCAGTCTAGGACACCAACTCTCACTGTCCACTGTCCAGCGCGCGCTGCGCTGTGCTGTTGCTGCGCTGTGCCGTGTCCCCGTCTGGGTCCTGCAGGAGTCCATCCCACTCAGCAAAAATGAGGCTAGGATACGATCGAGACGTTGCTGCTGGAGAGGCCCGATTTCCACTCGTGCGTCGCAGGCCCCTCCGCCCTGAATCTCACGATTGGTACGGCCCCAGTGACGTCGTGCCCTATAACCAGTACCCAATGCCCCATCGGACACGAATCGACGAACTACAAAGGCCCAACGGAAGGACACCCAGGGGATACTCCAGGAGTATGAGCCTCGATGCATACCCGCCTACAATGCCCATGCCGCCAGCACACTTGATGCGTGCCTCAACAGATGTCTACAAGAAACGCCCTCAGTTCTCGGTATATGAAGCAGACGAAGACGATGAGGATGATGAACGCTGGCCGGCTATGAAGCCACGGGGTAGACACCCGGAGCCCGCGAGGCCCCGGCAGGTAGTCCGAAGACGGAGAGAACCTACACCTGAGTCGACACCGCCGACAGACAGTGAAAGCGAGAGTGAAAGTGAGAGCGAGGAGGAGAGCGACGATCAGAACCAGATAGAGGTTGTGGTGGAAGAACCAGAGGAGAAACACAGACGCCATCATCGCCGACACCGCCGATCACCCAGCCCAGACGATTATCTCAGTTCACCAGATGAAAAGAGAACACCACGGAGGCGGAATAGAATGCCATCGCCATCAACCTCTGACGAAAGAGAAATAAGATATCGACAGGCTTCTTCTGAAAGAGGCTCGCCGGACCGCAGACCTGCTCTGAGACGAGAGATCAGCGATACACCTAGATACAGTCTTCCCACAAGATTTACCAGTGTTCTTGGTGCTTCTCGGCCGCCTGTAGCGTCTAGAAGGTAAGCTTTCTACAATTACTTCTTGTTTCTAAAACTAATTAAAATTTCAGAACTGCCAAGGTGGTTGAGTCTCGTGAATTGGTCCGTGAAGGCCGTCCTCGGAGACTACCTATAGCTACAGTTGAAACTGTTGAAGTCTCTAGGGAGTCTTCACGACGTCCCCCAAGTATAGCCCGCAGCGGCTTTGATTCATCCAGAAATTCATCCCCAGACCGGCCACGTCTGATGTGAGTTGGCATCAACCACATTGTGGCGATCAATTGCTAACAATCATACTATAGTCGTGACTGCAAGGGCTGTTTAGATGAAGTCCCTGTATCCAAATGCCCCAAACTTGATTGCGGCCATCGCATGTGCCACAGCTGTCTGAAGAGGCGGTTCAAGCAATCAATGACAGAGGCTGAACATATGCCGCCAACATGCTGCACTGATGACCACATTGGACTGGAGCATGTTGACAAGCTTTTTGATTCTACATTCAAAAGAATATGGAACAAGAAGTTTGTCGAGTACTCCCTCAGAAACAGGCTCTATTGTCCCTCACGACGATGCGGTGAATGGATTCGACCAGCTGATATTTACCGCGATCTCGAGACGGGTCGCAAAGCTGCTCGTTGTGATCAGTGCAACACTAAAGTTTGTGTCACCTGTAATGGCAGGTGGCACTTTGCGAGCAAGTGTCCTAGGGACGAAGAGACGGCGAGGTTTCTTGAGTATGTCAGAGTTGAGGGGCAGAAGAGATGCTATAGATGCGGTGCTTCAGCTCAGCTCCGAGAGGGTGACAATCATGCCTTATGGTGAGTATTCTTCACACTTGAAAGTGGATTCTTCTAACATATACAGTCGATGTGGTGCCGAATTTTGCCTCGTGTGTGGAGAGAAACCCAAGAGATGCAATTGTCCATGGTTCGACCCCGATGCTCCTGAATCCGATCACGAGCAAGAGGTCACACATCGAGGCGAGATTCAAGTCTTTCGTGAAGATAGCACTGAAGAAGAATCTCGTGTTGCTAGACGGCCACGAAAGTCTAAACCTACACGACCCCCGATTTACGATGAAGAAGCTATTATACGTCAACAGCAGGAGGAGCGTGACGACGAATTAGTCCGCAGGTCTCATTATCATGGCAAAGACTACGAATACGATATTGGAGGTGCTCCAGAAATACCTAGGTCTAGCGATCCTTACTCAGGCGATAGTCCTCGCCGTGTAGGTCGCAGAGTCGTCGGCGGTGCTCCTCCATCACCAAGCCGAGCAGACTTTGAAAGAGGCACCCCCAGGAGCGGAGGATACTACGGCGGCCGTATGGACAGACGCCATGCCGAAGACCGCTACGCCCCAGATTCTCCAGGCATGCGCCCACCACCAATGGGAATGCCACCTCCCGTCATAGAGGAAGGATACCGCGGAGGCGTAGGGCCTCTGATCGTGGAGCGTGATCCAAATACCTATGACGACGACGATTCGTACTACAGCCACAGCTCGCGTAGTCGAAAGGGTACGCGACGCAGCGAGAATCGCAAGTCTTCCGAGCTCGCCGGCCTCGGTCCACGGACCCCGGGATCGAACCGGATCGATGTATGGCGGACGTTTGTTGAGCCCGGTGATCCCGAGGGGGAGATAGCCGCTGCAGCTGCCGTGACTGCATGAAGATAACGAAACGATTTCTTATACATTTTTGATCTCGAGCAAGATTGATAGATTGTCCTTTTTGTGTATGATAGTCTTTCTTTTTTTGTGCAGGGTTTAATCTTGGTGGGAAGTCTTGTTGCATGGGATGTTACGCAAAGGCCAACAGAACTCTCTAGACGCATGACATGTCATGGTAGTATGATGATGGTAGGAGCATAAGCATAAGCGTGAGCATCGGGTCGGAGAAGGATAAGATAATACTTGATGTCATCTAGCCTTGATATTTCTTCATAAATTATTTACTCTTCTACCAAAATGCCTCTATTGTGGTTGAAGGACAAAAACCAAGTCAAATATGCACCTCGGCCATCATGGTATGGTAGTTCGGGAGGCTAGGAACATGCATAATTTATGGAGAAATGTCAAGCAATTCGATCCTCTATATTGATTAATTCTTCTGCTACGCCATGGGCTTAAACAATTGCCCTTAATGTGACCAGTGCATATATTCAAGAATGAACTGTATACTAAATGTTTATCGTACGATCTTTGCAGTGAACCTTGCGAAGAACAAAGATATAACCCTCACAAGACAAGTTTCGCATCTGTCCTTCATAAAAGTCTCCTAGATAAGAGAAGAATACCAAGTAGCAACCTGGCAATTTCATCGCAATACACGTTTCGTATGCCAGCGAGTTTGGTGAGCAATGACCAAAGGTGTGGTATCTAACTGAAACTTAGCGAAATCCGAAGACGAGTATTGGTTTAGTTACCTTGTCTGGAGCAACCTCAGATAGAAGGGGAGATAACGACTGTTCTTTGCTTCTGGAGAAGACCTTTCCGATATCATATGTGGAGAGAAGTTGCTCGAGAGTTGTCCCATTACGTGGTGGGTTGTCTTGAGCTTGTATGGGAAATTCTTCTTTGACCAATTGCTCGATTTCATCGACGCAAAGTGATGCTATAAAACCAAATTAGTATGAAGTCGATGGGAGAGTTTGTCCTTGTTTGATAACATGGATCAATGGACACGGAAGACGTCTAACTAGTACTCACCAGTTGCAGTCGACACGCTCTCATGGAGCCCCCGGGACTCCCACTTGGGCCATTCTTGACTGTTCTGGTGAAGTTTCTGCAGTATAACTTTTAAGCGCCGACTCCGGCTAGAACACTGCATAATTGATGGGACACTTCCTTTGCTGAACCGGCTGGTATAGTAAGCTACTGCCATCTCGTCAAAGTTGTGAAAACCTGATGTGCGCATGGTTTCTAGAATGGAGTCGAATCGACGGGTCAGCTCGGCTACTGGAGACGGCTCGGCCAGCTTGGTTTCTTCCGCCGATGAGATTTCATTAGATGAAGATAAAGATGACAGCCTGCTGCTGCAAGCATGAGCATAACCTTGCAGCGTTGAATGCGGCATTCCTGCGGCGCTGTTATGCAGACCGGGCCCCGGTCCTTGATGGCTGGTCTCACTGAAAGTTCCGTTAGTGGATATGCCCGAATTACGACATATTATCGGAGTATCATTTCTTACCTGCGTAGTCTATGAGAACCCAAGTCAGAATGGCTCTGCGCCAATGGGGTCCTGCACGTATCAGGCCCTTGTTCGTTCTGGCGCCATAGTGGAAAACCCTCTGGAACTTGTCCAAGCATCGGCTCCGAGCTGTTACGACAAGAACATGTTGGTTGGGAGTCTGGCCTTGTAACGTTCGACTCCATTGGCGTTGATAAACGTTCTATGTCTGACTGTGACCATTCCCGGTCCGGTGAGAATAAAGACCCCATGTCGTCTGATGTGATCAGGCTCTGCATGTCAACTCCTGGATACCACGCTGAGGTTACAGTGGTTGTAGCAGAGTTTGGCTGACCGCTGGGAAATTGTTGACGTTCAAAGTAATCGACCGAGTTTTCGGAACTGCTAGCATACTGAAGAGGTTCGTGATAACTCCCTGGCAGGTAGTGGAGGTTTTGGGTCCGGTCGAGGCCACAGCCTTGTTGCATTGTGCTATTATCGGACATGGTTATGGGAAGCACTTCTGAGTTTATGCCTACGCCTGCGTGTTGAGCTTGTGCCTTGGTAGCCTCACTGCTCTCTTTTGCTCTTCGCCCTATACTCAGCTAGTCAGCTAATATGGAGGATATTGGGCTGGCTCATACTCACGGTGGTTGCGCTGAGATAATCTGTTCTGGATTCTTCCCAAGTTCCGAGTTAGCGAGAATGACTTGGGGGAATGCCTGGGATTGAGTTGATTACCTTCGTCTTTGAACAACCCTAGGACTAGTGGATCGACGAGATCGTGATTTCTTGGGAGTAGGTTCCAAGACTTCTTCCAAGAACATACTAATAGCTCAAGCAGGAGAGATCTCTCGACGTTTCTTGGACTGTTATATTCGTGGGGAGTCCAAGACCTGTCCATGTCGACAAGTATTTATATTGAGTTGAAGTGCCATTGCCATCTTGCTCACTTGCATCTTGTTCCCTCGTTAGTCTACTCCACGTTGCTTGACGGACTTGACCTTGCTATGAACAGGGTTTCCTGCATAGAAAAGTCCAGTACGAAATTGCCTTGGTTGAGGTCGAGTTGAGTAGTTGAATAGCCAATCACGGGAGGAGTACCCCTAACCCCCTGTGGATGTAACATGGTGTATGTGTTGGTTAAACCCCAGCATAACCTGAGCCTCACGAGAACCTTGAAGCTACTATGTAAGATGCTGATTGCATACTCTATAAGACAACGAAGGGGCTTCCGGTCATCCCCTGCTTATGGTCGGTAAAATAGGGTATTGATTGGCTGAAGAGTCATTGTATAAGATCTTTATCTAATTAGTAACCTTGCAACGAACAGGTTGACCATAAGCAGGGGATGACCGGAAGCCGTCTTAGCAAAGGAACTTTGACAGGATGCTCGTTTTAGTGGGCTGGACTAGTATCCAGCGTATCTAGCGTAAGCCGCCGAGCCGGGAGTTTTGCCGTTCACAGTAACCGCATAAGGGCTAAGGTTAGGATCTTCCCGTGTAGTTTATTTCTGTACTTTAATTAGTCTAGATAGCTATTGATCTGACTCAAGATCTTATACTCCATATGACGATCACTTTGTATCGTTGTTGTTCTTTTTGAGGTGGTACAATGCTTATCATTTTCCTATCCAATCTTGCCTGAGTGTTGGTTGTTTTATACGAACCAATAGACACGAGCAGGGGTTACGATAAGTGATCATGTCAGCTCACGGCGCCTTTGCCTCATATTGATACTACCTTCCAAGTTGTCTCAGACTCAGATTATTGAGCGGAGCAAGGTCTCGCAAAGTGAGACAAACCCGTATCGCATGTACAGAGTAAGCCTCATATTTACCTCCAAGAATTGGGGGCCATGCATTGCGTGTTTGGGGTATGTTTTCTTTTGACGTGTTTATCCAGAAATACAATCGCAGTTATACTCTGAGAAATCTGCAGCATCAGCTTGGTTATGGGGCATGGGTCCACGTATCATGTTTATCGTCCCTTGCAAGGAGCGTATTGGAGCGTATTAGAGCTCGTTTCTTACCAACCTTACAAGGCTTAACTACACGAGTCGATGGAGAAATGCTGATAGTTCCAAATAGGAAGGAGTATTTGACAATGCCTCGGAATGGAATGGAAGCCAACTTTATACTCCATAATCTACCTACGCCTGACAACTACCTACCTCGTACCTAGCCCATGCAATTAAACCGTATTGCATAGGTAGGTAATCTAGCGGAAGTGCCAACCGGACTACCTAAAGCAATCCCCCAACCAAGGAGTAATCAACAAGCAAGCATCTCGAGACATCTCACCTACACACTTCTGGCCCTAGAGGCTCTTCACCTTACAACAGCCGAGTCTGCCAAGATGCCATTTCATGATGGCGAGTTTGACTTGCTGTACATGAACCATGATCGGTTTGACTTCAATCTTCATTTTGAACAGCTCTTTTTCTCTATTCTTCCGTGCACCTTGTTTATCCTATGCTCACTATGGCGTGCTATCACTTTGTCACGCAAGCCCTTAGTGGTTTATGCACCTATCTTCCAACTCACCAAATTGGTATGTCGTTGTCAAGGTATATGTTCATCAATTTTGACCTCTAACTCTGGTAATCAGGGAGCCATCATAACATATGTTAGCCTTCAGATCGCACTGCTGATTCAAGTCGGCATGGGCTCTTTCCATGCCACTCGAATCTTCATTGCATCTTCTGTGCTCAATCTCGTAGCTGCCTTGGCTATGGTGATGATCAGCTATACTGATCATAACCGGAGTCCACGTCCGTCGATCCTCTTGGACACATATCTGTTCCTGACTCTGTTGTTTGACATTGTTCAGTCTCGTACGCTGTTCCTGCTCTCTGAGAGTACATCCGAGATTACCTACAGTGCCGTTTTTACAACATCCTTAGCCGTCAAGACCGTCATTCTGTTCCTGGAAACCAAGTCTAAGAACAAATGGATAACATGGGACAGAGATGAACATAGCCCTGAAGAAACCAGCAGTATCTTCTCACTCGGCGTTCTGTCATGGCTAAACAGTATTTTCTTGCAGGGTTATAGATCTACACTATCCATGGATGATCTTTACCCTCTGGATGTTGCGCTACATAGCAAGCAACTCCATGATAGGTTCTTGGCCAACATGGACTACAGCAAACTCAAAGGAGATAGCTACGGTCTCGTCAAAGTCCTCGTCAAGACACTTATTGTCCCTCTCCTTCTGCCAATCCCTTTGAGGCTTGCTCTACTAGGCTTCACCTTCTGCCAACCATTCTTCATTGAAAAGCTATTAGATCATCTTTCACGGCCTGAAATCGAAGCCAATGTGGGGTATGGTTTTATAGGTGCTGCCATACTGATCTACCTTGGTATGGCTGTCTCGGCAGCTCTTTGCTGGTACGCCAGATTATAGTCAGAAAGCCTTTGAATCGAACTGACATATAATAGGTATCTCCATCACCGGATGCGAGCCATGACCAGATCTATATTGGTGACAGAAATATTTTCCAGAGCCACACAAGCCCGTATCGGAGCCGACGAACATAACGCTGCCCTAACTCTGATGAGTACCGACATAGAAAGAATCAGACTTGGTCTTAGAATGCTGCATAATGTTTGGGCAGGCGTTATACAGGCTGCACTAGCTGCTTGGATGTTGTATATCAGGTTGGGGCTTGTCTTCCTGGTACCCATCGGAGTAGTTGTGGTATGCTTCACTCTCTTGGGAGTTCTGGTAAACTTCACAGGAGATTCTCAGAGAGCGTGGATGACAGGTGTGCAGAAGCGCGTCGGTTTGACGGCCACAGTCATTCCTGGAATGAAGAACCTCAAGCTTTCCGGTCTGGCTTCCACTGTGAGCTCCTTCGTCCAGAGGTTACGAGTAGAGGAGCTTGCTGCTGGTGCTCGGTTTCGCAAGATCTTCATCCTAGCCGCTATGTTTGGCTTCACACCCATGCTGATCAGTCCTCCACTGACCCTTGCGTTTACTCGGGCTTCACTTGACACCTCAAAGGTCTTCACAAGTCTGGCATTTTTGATGCTCCTCACAAATCCTCTCTCTCAAATCTTTACCTCCATACCCGAACTCGTCTCTGGAATCGCCTGTATTGGACGAATCCAGGCCTTTTTAGAGTGCGAAACCCGCCATGACTTCCGCCAAGTCCTTTCTGATCGTAACAAGAATCTTAATTTCACTCAAATCGAAGCAGACACGGGTAGGTCAGAAATCGAAACGGCACCCGAATCTACCATGATTAGCATAAAGAACGGTAATTTTGGCTGGAAAGAAAATGTCTTTGTTCTTCAAGACATCAACACAAAGATTGGAAAGTCTTCTTTCACCATGGTAGTTGGGCCTGTAGGTTCAGGGAAGTCGACCTTCTGCAAGGCACTTCTGGGTGAGATCCCCATGAGTCGAGGGAGTGTAGTGTTGAGTATGCGATGCCCTCGTATCGGTTTCTGCGACCAGACTGCTTTTCTGTGGAATGGAACCATTCGTGATAACATTCTTGGCTTTTCACTATACGATGAAAAGAGATACAACTCAGTCATCGAGGCCACAGCGTTGTCAGTGGACTTTGCCAAACTCACCCAAGGAGACCAAACCAATGTCGGATCGGATGGCATTACCCTGTCAGGAGGTCAGAAGCAGCGGGTTTCCTTAGCTCGTGCCTTGTATCTAGAGTCCGACTTGGTGATACTGGACGATGTGTTCAGCGGTCTCGATGCAGATACAGAGTTGCACGTTTTCCAACGAGTGTTTGGACCCGGGGGCTTACTTCAGCAGAGACGCACGACCGTTGTACTGTGTACTCATAGCGTTCGATTTCTCCCATTCTCTGACCACGTCATCGCTCTTGGGGATAACACTATCAAGGAGCAAGGCAGCTTCAAGGAACTTGCTGAGCAAGGAGGCTACGTTAAGAGTCTCGGCATACGCGGTTCAACTGGCGGTGACGAGAGCGAAGATGTGTCCGAATCAGCCGCCTCAAAAGAACGTACTGAAGCACAAAAGGACGTACAAGGTTCACCAGATAGATCCCCGGGCGCCGAAGTCAACCTCGATGACCCCAACCGTGCAACGGGCGACAAGGCGGTTTATAAGTACTATTTCCTGCGTATGGGCCTCTTGGTGGCCTTCTGCTGTTTCTTCTTGGCTGCGCTCTGGGGCTTCTTTACCAATTTCCCTACCATTTGTAAGTGAAGAATGCTTCAATATTGTCACTATCCTTCACACAACTAATGGACTTATTTACAGGGCTTAAATTTTGGACTGATGATATATCATCCGGGACTCGAAGTCATTCTCATGCCTACTATGTCGGCATATACGCGTTGTTGCAGGTCTCGGCTTTGATCTCTTTGTTGCTCCTTGGCATTACTATCTTTATTGTGTCGATCAAGAGAGCTGGTGCCAATCTCCATCATGATACACTCACAACGTTGATCCAGGCCCCATTGTCCTTTTTCACACACACCGACACCGGCGTTATTACCAATCTTTTCTCACAAGATCTCAATTTGATTGATACTGAACTTCCAGATGCTTTGTTAAATACCTTGTTCTGTGTAAGCCATGAGAGGAGCAAACCCTAGTATTACTACTACTAACATCAAGAAATAGGTTTCCCAAGCACTCGGACAAGCTGCAGTTATGCCAACCTCGTCGGCATACTTGGCTATTAGTTATCCATTCCTTGCTATTTTACTCTACTCGGTGCAAAAGTTTTATCTTAGAACTTCTAGGCAACTGAGGCTTCTGGATCTCGAGGCCAAAAGCCCCCTGTAGTAAGTTATACTGCAAAACCTTTCATTGAGAACTTACTGGCTTACAAAATCTCAGCACCCATTTCATGGATACCGTGAGGGGAATCACGACTCTGCGGGCTTTCGGTAAGTGACTGGCTCATCCAGCAAGTTAACGAGCTGTCACGCTGGTAAATATGGATAGAAGTATACTGACGATATGAAGGCTACATCTCCGATGAAGTTTCTAAGAATGCTAGGCTACTCAATAGAAGCCAGCAGCCCGCATACCTTCTTGCCATGGTGCAAGAATGGCTCAATCTCGTTTTGGACATGATAGTCATGATACTGGCAGCAGTATTAACAACACTTGCAGTTAGATTCCACTCGAATTCGGGTTTCACAGGTGCTTCTTTGGTTACTCTTATGAGTTTCGGAGAAAGTCTATCTGGTATCGTTATTTATTACACACGTCTCGAAACATCCATAGGTGCCATTTCCAGGCTCAAGACTTTCAACGCGACAGTCAAGCCTGAGGGCAAAGAGGGAGAGGATATGGTACCTCCTGAGAATTGGCCACAGCATGGCAGCGTGGAACTGAACAACGTTTCAGCAAGCTATGGGTAAGCTGCACAACTTTCTTTAAATTGCTGACCAGAGGACAATTACTAATAAGATACTTAGAACTGGGAGTGAAGGCGATGGTGAACCTGATTTGGCTCTTGATAACCTCTCTCTGAGCATCAAGCCAGGAGAAAAGGTGGCCATCTGCGGCCGGACAGGCAGCGGCAAATCAAGTCTTGTATCTCTGCTGCTGAAACTTCTCGACCCTCTACCAGGCACCCCCAATGAAGGTCTTCTAATTGACGGTATCCCACTGAACAACCTGGACAGAGATGCCCTTCGTCAACGAGTCATTGCGGTGCCTCAGGAGGCCGTTTTCTTGCCTGATGGCGCAACTTTTAAAGAGAACCTGGACCCTTCAGGCTTCTCAACTTCGGATGAATGCAAAACCGTTCTTGAGAATATCGGGTTATGGGACTTTGTTCAGAGTCGTGGCGGGATTGATGCTGGCATGACGTCTTCAACTCTTAGCGGAGGTCAACGACAACTCATGTCGATGGGACGTTCTTTGCTGCGTTGCCGAGCTCGAGCACCGAAGTCACCTGGCCCTGGGAATATGACAGAAAAGATCAAGGACCAAGGTGGCGTATTACTGCTCGACGAAGTTAACTCAAGTGTCGATCAGGACATGGAACTCATCATCAAGCGGATCATTGAGACAGAGTTTGACGCATACACGGTGATTGCCGTCAGTCACCGCTTGGATATGATTATGGATTTTGATACAGTCGTGGTTCTTGATACTGGTAAGCTTGTTGAGGTTGGGAATCCTCGGGCGTTGGCTAGCACAGAAGGAAGTAGATTTGCTAGTCTTGTAAAGGCTGGGGGGAAGTAGGTGTTCATTGTTGATAGTCTATCTTCTTGTCGATGTCTGGGCAGGTATAGATGCATTCCTGGCTTTCTACCTGTACTCATATCTAGGATTTGCCTTGGCCCTTTCGCTTCTGAAGCTCCTGTTCTAGTACATCTATTCCCGACCATCGCTTGAATAGCCAGTCCCATGTGCCAAGTGGGAAAATAGAAACTAGTTGACCAGTACCGGCTTGACCTCCTCTATAAACGAGATGTGGTGGGTTGACAGAAGTCAAGTCCTGAACTACTCTTTTTGCCCACTCTCCCGCGTCGTCCCTGTCGCTTACTGAAGTCCTCCCATTCATTGGGCCCTCAATGGCTTCCCTTGCCACGGCATAGATTGAGTCCTCGGGAAGTACAGCGTTGTTTGAGTTTTGAAAGAATGTCGACTTCACTCGACCTGTAACTATATTGATGACTTGAATACCAAAGGGGGCTAGTTCCATGCGAAGGCTCTCGGTCAGACTAGCTGCTGCTGCTTTGGAAGCAGAGTATCCTCCCTGAAACGGCATGCCACAACCAAGCATGCCCATTCCAGAAGTATTGTTGGCGATAATAGCCTTCTTTTGCTTTGAAGCAAGAAGAAGAGGAAGAAAGGCCCGAGAGATGGTGACAAGAGAATAAGCGTTGAGTTCGAATAATTGACGAAGTGCACCCATATCTGTGTCCATGAGAGGCATGCTGTACCCTGAGCCTGCATTATTGATGAGGGCATCTAGGGATCCCCCCGCCTGAGCTTGAATAGTCTTGACAGCCTGTGAAACAGACTCGCTTGATTGTACATCTAGCTCGACTCGCTCAATGTCATTCTCTTTCATGACTGCCATTTTAGAAATGTTCCGAGCCGAGGCGAAGACGCGCCATCCAGCTGCATGGAATGCCAATGCTAAAGCTGATCCGAGGCTGCCATCGGAGCAGCCCGTAACAAGAACGGTTCTTTCTGATTCCATTGTGTTCAAAGACAGAATATGGTTGGCCAGGAAACTTTGGAGTGATCTATTTATGCTTATTGGCTCTTAAGAAGAAGTCTGCTACAACCATATATACCCTGTTTATACCTAAAATCCATCAATCCTTGTTTTGAATCGACAGTGAGATATCGATTCGCTTACAGGACAGACTAAGACTATTGGTGACTAGGATTGTTTCTTTGAGGTGAATAAAGAATCGTATGATATAGATGCTTCGGGTGTGTTGTTAGACGTGGGCCTGTCAGCCATATGCATATGCATGTCAGCCACTACATGAGCATATGGATGACATGCATATGTAGACACCAACGTGGTCGGCACTACTTGCAGGGTCAGCCATAATCTGAAACAAGAAACACGGTCAACGCCTCGATATGGCATAGAGGGATAGTCGTAGAGCTAATAATGTGTGGGATCTATCTCTCGCAGAAGTGCTTGGCGAGTTATTGCCTTGGTATCATGCTGAATTGAAACTAGACCAGATCCTGGGACATGATCGAGATAACAAAACTTGAAGAAGTAGTTCAATAAACATCTCGAATTCTTCTACTTTACATGTATCTATCGGATGCTCTGAATACTGCCTCCCAATCAAGAAATCCAAACCGATGCTGTCCATCCAAGCCAAAAAGCCGGACTTTGTCCAAGAGACTTTTCTCCTACGGGACACAAAGGGTAGTTTCATTATATGCACATTCAGATACAATATCCTAACATGTACTGTTTTGTAGGACTATGTCTCGCCCTGTCATGCCGATGGAAGATCTCTGCACACAAGAGCACAGCTAGTTACTTTCGTACTGCTGATGTCGTTCTGCGAGAAGTACCCATCACAGAATGGTTTGAGCAGGACGCCGCGGGAGGCTCGATTGCAGATATAACCGGAACTCTCCTAGAGCCTCTTATCCGGCATACCTGCTACCCTAATGGAACCTCAATCCCTGCAACAGAAGCCAGAGCCGCCACAATCATTCTGTCGCCACGCAGCGGATATCTCTGCAGGAGCGACATAATCAGTGTCAGAATGAGGCACTCAGATTTCGTCGAGTCTGTCATTCCGTTTCACAATTGGAATCAAAAGATATCTGCTTTGGCGACTGGAGACAGAAAGTGGCCCAGCAGCCTTTCTGCACTGCTTCCGTCATCTCCAGGGGCTTTGGTGTTGAAGCCATATCACAAGCGAACCAGCAACTCCTCTTTGGCCTTGCTCCAACACGACCTGTAGAGGAGGCTCAAGTTCAACTGGATTGTTTCGAGAAAGCCCATTGCTCGAACAGTGGCTGTTGTTGGCGGTCGTCCAATGTACGATGACATTCAGGGCATGTACGGCTCAAGGGGCTTTTTCGAAGCTGCTCAAGCTCTTGGCATGTCATTGATTGTCTTTGATGAACTAAGTCACTGGCTGAAGAAGGACAAGCATTCCCATCTCCGTCAGGAATTCATCCCCATGGATATGAGCAACATTACCGAGCTGCCACGAAGGATGGCAGACGCCCTCAGAGACAAGCATGTGGACGGAATTGTCACATTCACAGACAGTTTCGTGATAGCAACTGCTGAGGCAGCTGAGATCTTGAGGCTTCCCACCGAACCGCTATCGAGTATGCGAAAAGCACATTACAAGCACGAGATGCGTCGCCTGGTCAACAAGACCAACATCCAGGCGATTCATCTGACTAGCGTGGAGCAGCTAGAAGATATCAAGATGCAGCAAAGGCTCCAGTCACTCAAATACCCACTAATAGTGAAGCCATCTCGTGGTCAGTTCTCTAGGGGCGTCAAGAAAGTCGGCGATGATGCAACGATGCGCCAAGCGGTTCGTGAACTCGACAAAGAGGGCCTTACGGAGCAAGGGGTACTTATCGAGACATACGTTGATGGGCCTGATTTGGACGCCAACTTTGTGCTCTGGGACGGGCAGATCCTCTTCCTCGAAGTTACAGACAACCTTCCATGTCCTGGAGATCAGAGCACTGCTACTTTAGACGAAAGCTTTGTTGAGACAGTGCAGATTTCCAACAGTGGTTTACCCGCCAACGAGTTAAGCATTATTCGAAACTCTCTCCATGACAGTCTCTTACAGCTGGGCTTTCGATCTGGCGTTTTCCATGTGGAAGCTCGGATGCAAAACTCTTCTATGCAATATCAAGACCTACAAGGCGATGGAATCCTTGATCTAGCCCCCGTGAGCAAGTCTCGCGAACATGACCCGAATGTGTTCCTCATTGAAGTCAACGCTCGCTCGCCGGGTTCAGCAGGAACATGGGCGACTCTGTATACTTATGGGGTAGACATGGGTGCATTACAGCTCCTCCATGCCGTTGGAGACGCAGAACGCTTTGCCTGTCTCTCCCAATCCTTCTCCTCGACTTTGGGCCGAGATGTCGATATAGGCGGAGGAGGTGGTGCACAATATTGGAACGCTCACTGCATGATTCGTGTACACCGAGATGATGTATTTGTGCCACCCGGTTTTATCGATATGGTGCTGGCAGAAATTCCGCACATATCTGCCCATGTTTCTCGGGCAGAACTATACGCAGAGGCGGGGACATTTGTGTCTCCAGGTGATTCTGCATGGGTAGCTTACTTTTTGTTGTTCTCAAAGGTGGATAGACGGCATTTGTTGGAAATGTACCATTTGGTAGCGCAGGTTTCCAAGAGGATCTTGGACGAGCAGATGGACGACCGCCAGAACACGACAGTTTCTGTTTAGTAACTACAGTTTTTAGTAACTACAATTATGCTATTTTCACAAGTTTGAACTTTTGGACACAAGGATATCTCTGAATAGGCCTGATACATGAACAAAGAACTTGTGTAGTGAACTCACCAGATGCTGGGGTCCATTCGATCATTGCAATATCTACAAAACCTCAAATGCCTCATTAATTCATCTGGATTGAATATACATAGTTCACGTAACTAGCTAGTAAAACGGCGACCTGTACTTACCCACCAGCAGGCGACTCTCATGCATACCGATATCTTTCTTTGTGCACTGCCATCTACCAACTTCAACTCTACGCTGCTCACCCGCCTAGGGGTCTGCCATGCAGGTAATTGTCAGCCACTACGTACAGAAACTATATCCACCGGCTGCATGGTCAGCCTGCAGATTTTAACATGGGTATCATACATGCCCCGTCAGACCTTTTCAGACAACACCGGTAGGCGCAGAACGTAGCCTGCTAGGTACATCTAGTATCCGTATTTGAAGGGAGTTTCTTTCAGAAGTATTGGTTGAGAGCTCTGAATTGCTTCAGCGCAGCTTGGCAAAAAAAGAAAAGACAGATAATCGACAAAACTTTGTTTGGCCCATTCATACGGACGTGTGACTGGACTTTTCAGCACTCATCCATATTCTTCATCAGTCATGGACACCGTAACTAATGGTGACTCTTGTCCTCTCGAGACAACCGTAGTCGATCTGTTCGATGAGTGGACTGCCCGAGATCCTGATAGGGTTGCTGTGGAATGGAAAGATGAAAAACTCACGTATGGCGAACTACGAAATGCTTCGCTTCACGTTAGCCAGGCGCTCCTCGCTGCAGGCGTCAAACCACGGAGTCGAGTCCCTGTACTCACCCAAATGTCTCTCGAGATGCTCCCTGCCGTTATAGGTGTCTTGAGAGTCGGTGCCTGCTACATACCCATGGATGTTATGGCTTGGAGTCGTGGAAGAATAGAATCAGCACTCTCTGATCTTTCGTCTTCTGTGGCTCTTATTACAAGCCCTTGTCCTGGCCTGGAGTTGTCAAGCTATGTCGACCATGTGGTGGGGTTTCAGACACCTTGGTTGCTTTCTCCTATCACCAAGGGCCTCGACACCTTGTGCGTGCGGCTAGATCAGATACGACAGGGCTTCCGATATAATGATCTGGCCTGGATAGTGTTTACATCTGGAACTACTGGAAAGCCAAAAGGGGTCATGGTATATCACCGAGGCATTTGCTCAGTTGCTATGGTGCGACTCAATGACAATCTCGACGCTATCACAGCGGAGAGGGGACTTCGTAGCCTTCTAGCTTACTCAATTGCTTTTGATGGTATGTCTATCACCTTGATCACTCATGAGAGCGATTGGTACTAAACATCTCCATAGGATGTGCTGGTGTTGTTTGGCTGAGCCTGACAAAGGGTGGCACGCTGGTAATGGCTTCGCCATCCAATTTCCCTCAAGTCTCAACCACCTGTGAGGTTCTGAGCATGACGCCTTCGATGCTCGCTGTCATGGATCCTTCTGGAGACTATGATAGGGTCCAGTATATATATCTCGGTGGCGAAGCGCCAGTAATGGATGTCGTCAATCGCTGGATCACTCCAACTCGCAAGGTGCTTACCACATATGGCCCTTCAGAGACAACTGTCACAATCAGCTTTGGAGAACTCAAGCCTGGGGAGGACCCTCCGTTTGGCAAGCTTATCCCCAACGTCGAGGTTGTTCTGGTAGACAAGAATCTGCAAGAATGCAATTACGGCGAGGTCATGATTACGGGACCAGGTCTAGCAGCTGGCTACTATAAAAACCCTGAGCTCACAGCCCAGAAATTCATCGAGTGGAATGGCAAGAGGCTTTACAAGACTGGCGATCTTGCTCGACGATACAAAGATGGCCAAATCATATGGGCTGGGAGAGCAGATTCTATGATTAAGAACAGAGGTTTTCTTGTCAATCTCGACACTGAGGTTGAGCCAGCACTCGCCTCATTCAAGCCCGTGAGAGTTGCCGTGGCCTTCAAGTGGCGAGAGCGTCTAGTAGGATGTATTCAGCCAGCCAATGTAAACATCGAGGAGCTCCGTCAATTCATGAAAGAGCGTTATGATCCTTTCATCATCCCAGACATCATCGTTGCCCTAGACTCCTTTCCCCTACGACCAAACGGAAAGATGGATCGAGGTGCTCTCAAAGAACAACTGGATGAGGGAGAAACTGAAGAGGAAGAGCCTATGTTGGGCGGAGAAAGGGAGCCAGCTTCGGCGTATGATGTGCTGCGTGTCGCTTTCTCTCAAGTATTACACGTCCCAGTCCAACAGCTCAATGAGACTTCAGCATTTACCAAGAATGGGGGAAACTCTCTAACCGCTCTCAACCTTACTAATATCCTGAACAAGAATGGATTCTCTGTTTCCGTGGTCGATGTTCTCAAGCTGGATACCATTGAGCAGTTACAAAAAGTCTTGAAGAGATCGACACCCTCAGACCACAAGGGACATGATAAAGAGCCAGAGGTTGGGTTCTGTGATGTCCCAGTGACTCCGGTACAGAGGCTGTTTCTCAACCGATCTCTGGAATATCCCAAGTTCTGTGCTCTTATTGGCACGACTCGCTACGTTGGAGAGGCTTCCAAGACTCCGACTGCCAGCGAGATTCATGATGCTTGCGTCAAGGTCTGGTCAGCACATAGCATCTTCCGAACACGCTTTGACTTGGACAAATTTACTCTTTCTGATTTGGGTAGACTGAATCTTGACTGGCATGACGTGGTTGTTGAGCAAGACAACTTCGAGGCTGTGTGTGCAGCCGCCGAGGAGAGAGCCTGGTCATCTCTGGAAAGCCTCAAGCCATCGGATACTGAAGTCCCGTACTGCGATATGACATGTGTCACTGTTCCCGGTCGCAGAGCCTTGGCACTCATTAGTCGAACCCATCACGTATTGGTCGATGTGTTCTCGTCTGCGATCCTCTCAGCTGATGTAGAGAGGGCATTGGCAGGTGAAGACATTGTCTCGGAGCCTCGCTTTCAGGACTTCGCGCACTTTATGCAGAAGTATACAAGTGAGAACCTGGCGAGAGCCATAGATTCTTTCGGCAAGATGATTCAACCGCTTCACAAAGACGCCGTTCTGAACCTCCCTCGTCCATCGACACTCCCGTCAAAGCAAGCTTTTGACCGGGTGCGATTTAAAGCACCTACGTCTGTTAGCAGAGCTAAGCTCAACGCTGCAGTTCACAGACTCGGCATTACGAACAGCACCATGGCGTATGCGGCCTGGGCTCTGTTTCTGGCAAAGGTCACGGGATGGAACCAGCTCGGATTTTCTATTAGTCTATCGGGACGTACTATTCCCTGGCCAGAGGTCGAGTCATTGGTTGGTCCTTTGCTATCCCGAGTTCCATTCAGCACTCCTGTTCCATCAAGCGGGCGTGTTCATGAGTGGTTGGCCGAGGTGCATAAAGCTACCCTTGACACCCTCGAGTTCGATGGCCTCTCCCACGCTCTGCCAGACTCTATCATGGCAGATCCCCGCCTAAACACGACTATAGTACTCTGCTTTCTAGATGTGCCGCAGCCATCAGCCAACTGGAGTTATAGTGATAAGCAGCGTCACAACTACCTCCTGAAGTGGTCTATCTTCCAAGAGGGTCATGACGTGACCAATGTTCTTGAGGTTCAGTCATCAGGTGTCGACATGGAATGGGCCGAAAAGATGAAGGGGGTTCCTGGTGATCTGCTGAATGCGCTGGTGAACTCGACAGAGGATACTCTTATAGATAGTCTTCTCTACTGAGAGGCAAGTCGCTGAAAGGATGATATGTCGAGCTCAGAGTTACGGAGGTAGTATTTGAGATAGAACCATAAGCTGAAATACGGATAATTGTGCCCCCAAAGGCTACTGACTCTGAAATGGTACTTGATCATTGTGCTGACCTCCTGTGATTTACAGAATGAGTGAGTTTATCGACGTGAGTCTAGCTAGGTAGTCAAGCTCCTCCTCGTAAGTCTTGATATCCAGTTTGATGTAAGCTCGAGAGATCATGTTTCACTTTTCATTATTTTGGCTATTCTCCCCCCAGACAACTCCTTACTTTGGTTATTTCCATGTATTAGCATTGGACCTCACAGTTGTATCTTTCAAGTAAGATAAAATACCAATGAGTAAGTTACTAACTGCCAAGCCCTAATTTAACCAAGCTGAACTAATATTCGCTCGACTCCAAGGTATCAAGACTGACGAGTCAATTGCATGGAGTTAACCTTTCGTACAGCAGAAGGCAAGGAGCTTTTATTGCCGCTCTGCGATATCTCAATCATCTCTGATGCCCAGTCACCAATCGCTGCCACAAGAGCATCTATTTCCTCGCGAGAATTGTGAGCATGAAAAACAAGCCGGATACGACTGGCTCCTTTCGGTACAGTGGGGTAGGAGATCGGATATGCATTCATGTTGGCGATGATGAGGTGGTAAAACAGGTACATCTCATGGCCGTGGTGTAGGAGAATCGGCATGATGTGTGAATGATATGGACGCTGTTGCCATTCATCAGCGAGCGGGACATTTATCAATCCCTCGTCAATGGCCTCTTGCCATACGGGGTGGTCTGTGATGCTCTGCAAGAAATACTTCACAATATCCTGGATGTGATTCTGTTGCTGTGTTATTGTTAGACAAGTCAGAGCCACGGTTGGGGGACAAGAGCAAACACACAACTTGAGTATGACCGTTTCGCAGAAGCTGGTATCCAGCACGAATACAGGCTACCATGGGAACTGACGGTGCACCACTGTAGGTCAGTGATCGTGCGTTCTGGATAATCACATTTCGGATGGTCTGATTGCAAAGAATGACACCTAAAACGAATTAGAAAAGGACACTGGCTGCAAAGTCTGGGAGACGTACCGCCCGTTGCGCCTAAGGCTTTGCTGCACACGTGGACTCTGATAGCGATGTCTTTCTCAAGACCTAATTCCTGGACCTATTTTCGAGGGTTAAACAATAGTAAATACCCGTGGGATGTGGCTACTTACCAGGCCACCGCCTCTTGGGCCAAGAACACCACTGCTATGGGCCTCGTCTATAACAAACTGGGCATTACCAGCAGGGAATAGTTCCTTGGCCAGTTGAACAAACTCGAGCAATGGACAGATGTCACCTTCCATGCTATAGATTGACTCAACACAGATGAGGATTGACTTGACTCCGGAGCGAAATGAGGCATCTCCATCTCTAAGCGAGGTCAAGACGTCTCGAAGGGAATCGATATCGTTGTGCTTGAAGGAGGTCTTGTGGGCAGCGTTGCTCAGCTTAACGCCCAAGGCTGTACTTGCATGTGAGAACTCGTCCCACACAATAGCATCACCAGGCAATGGCACAGCCTCAAAGATGGCAATATTGGCAAGGAAACCTGAGTGACAGATCCAAGCAGTATCTGCGTTATGAAACGCCGAGATCTCCTTCTCAACCACGTTAAGGTAATCGTAGTTACCGTACTGTGTGCGTGAGCCCGAGGCACTCAGTCTGAAATCACCACAGCGAGCGAGTTCTTCCATAGATGTATCACGGATGCGTCCCGATCGGCTGAGGGATAGAAAGTCACTTGACGTGAAGTCGAGGACATCATCTTCCCATCGAGGCTTCAGGGTAATACACCCGCCTCTCTTGCGGGCAACATCTAATGATTGTTCCAATCGGCGATAAAATGCGGCTTCAGATTTCATCGAATGACCGCGGAGGGTCTGGCCACCAAGATGCGAGTCCAAGAGGGATTTTTAATACATTTTGACAATATGGTACGAACAGAAAAATATACTGCAAGCTCTAATTATGGAATCTAGGAAACCCAATAACCATGCCGAACTATCAAGATATACATATGCTAGATACCGTGAGGTTAAGCTCACAATGAATTATTCTGCCCATCTGCCCATCTGCCCACCCAGTAGAAACACAGCAACTATCTCTCGACAGATTCGGTAATATCCATGATATTCCGCGGATCGCATGATAATGCAAGGTATTTCACAGTGGCTGACATGACAGAAACCGACATGCATTACTGCATCTGCAGTGGCTGACATGCATCTGTCTAGTTTGCCTGACATGCATGAACGCTTAACAAGACTTTGCAGGGATGAGCTTAGGATAGAGTTCCATTGTAGGCGGGCTCGAACCTTGCAGAATGAGCCCCAGTAGCTCTCCAACTACGTGTAGGTCATTGCAAGGGTTGTAGGAAAATTGTCAGTCCAGAGTTGACATTGTCAGTCTCAGGAATAGAACAGTTGGCCGAAGAGGAAGTCAGCCAGCCTTGACAAGTTGGAGTTGTGTATTCTAATGGTTGAATGCGAGAAAACATAAGAGCTCATGAGCAGCCGAGATACTAGGAAAGTGATTACAACCAGATAAACATATTCATCCTCACCTTGACTTCATTCTTTCCTCAAAAAGTTGGACAACATGACTCAAGTGAACGGCCACAGCGACCTTAATGGCCATAATGGCGAAATCTACAACAGAAACATGAATGGACATGTCAACGGTCAAGAAAACGGCCAAATGAACGGGAACACTAATGGCCATGTTCCGAACGGGAACCATACTGAGAGGATCAACGGCAGCATCACCAACGGCCATAGCTCACAGAGTAACGAACACACCATGCCCATTCCTGCTGCCGGTGAAGCCAATGGCTCCAAATCCTCCTTTGAACCCATCGCCATCTGCGGAATGGCATGCCGACTCCCTGGAGGAATTGCTTCTCCCAGTGACTTGTGGGAGTTTCTTCTTAGGGGGGGCGACGCCCGAAGTCGCGTTCCTTTGACGAGATTCAATATCGACGGATACTACAATGCTCACAAGACAGGGAGCGCGAATACTCAGTATGGCTACTTCCTCGACGAGTCCGTGGATCTGGCTGGGCTAGATACATCCTTCTTCTCCATGTCTCGCCGTGATGTGGAGTGGCTCGACCCTCAACAGAGACTGATGCTTGAAGTGGCCAGAGAGTCTGTGGATGATGCTGGCGAGGCCAACTTCCAAGGCTCAAGCACCGGTGTCTATATCGGTTCGTTTGCGAACGATTGGTACGATATCATGGGAAGAGATCCTCTGCACAGAAGTGTTGTCTCGACTATTGCATCCCATGACTTTATGATCTCGGAACGTATCTCCCACGAGATGGATCTGAGAGGGCCAAGGTATGAAAGTTCGTCTATTGATGCTGGGCGGTGACTAACGGCTCCATAGTATGACCATCCGCACCGCCTGTTCATCTGCGTTGGTCAGTCTCAACGAAGCCTGCATGGCTATTGGCAAGGGTGACTGCGAATCTGCCATTGCCGGAGGAACAAGTCTTATCTTGGCCCCTGATCTACTTACACGACTGGCCGATCAAGGTATCATCAGTCCTGATGGTTCTTGCAAGACGTTTTCCGCCGAAGCCAATGGCTATGCTCGTGGTGAAGCCATCGTATCCATCTACATCAAATCACTGAGCGCCGCCATCCGAGACGGAAACCCCATTCGATCCATCATCTCTGGTGCTGCCGCCAACTTTGACGGAAAGACTAACCCTCTGACGAACCCAAGTGTTACAGCCCAGGAGGCATTGATCAGGAGAGCGTACTCCGTCGCAGGTATCCCTGATGTTTCCAAGACAGCTGTGTTCGAGTGCCACGGAACAGGAACTGCCACTGGTGACCCAATCGAGACTGAGGCGATTGCTGCCGTGTTTGGTGAACAGGGTATCTACCTCGGATCTGTCAAGCCTAACTTGGGACACTCTGAGAGTGCCTCTGGGCTTACCGCCGTTCTCAAGGCTACCCTGTCTCTAGAGCACAAGATGATCGCCCCCAACATCAAGTACTCGCCCGTCAACCCCAAGATTCCTTTCGAGCGTGCCAAGCTCGTCATTCCTGAGGAACCAACTCCCTGGCCTGCTGGACGTGATGAGCGCATTAGTATCAACTCTTTCGGTGTTGGTGGTTCCAACGCCCATGCTATCGTTGAGTCTGTCGAGAGCTTCATGGCATCTCATCAGCAAGTTATCGCTAAGCCAGTGACCGAACCAAACTCTGAGGATGAGGGTCCCAGATTGTTGCTGTTCTCGGCCAAGACTACACCCTCTCTCAAAGCAATTACTGCCAACTATCAGGCCATCTTTGACAGTGGAGATGTGTCGAACCTATCTGACATTTCATACACGCTTGCAAACAGAAGAGAACACTTCAGCCATAGGTCTTTTGCCATCGCCACCAAAGAAAAGATTGAAGTCAGCACTTCCACGCTCTCCAGAGACAATCCATCTTCCCCAGGCTCCCTCATCATGGTATTTAGTGGCCAGGGTGCTGCTTGGCCTCAGCTTGGACGAGAGCTACTGCTCTCTAACAGCGTATTCTCTGGTACTATAAATGCGCTACAGGAGCATCTTGGAACGCTCGGCTCTGCTTCACCAACCTGGTCTCTCGCCGAAGAGATTCTCAAACCAGCCCGAACCAGCAGAATCTACGAAGCACAATTCTCTCAACCTCTGTGCACCGCGTTGCAGATAGCCCTCATTGACACATTTGCCTCGGTCGGGGTAAAACCTAATGCTGTTGTTGGCCACTCCAGTGGTGAGATTGCTGCTGCTTATGCTGCTGGGGCTTTGACGGCGAGGGAGGCCATTATCATTGCCTTCTTCCGTGGTTCAACAACTGCCGAGCAGAAGAACCTACAGGGTGGAATGGCTGCTATTGGTCTTGGATGGGCAGAGGCGGAGAAGCATCTCAAGCCTGGTGTAGTGATCGCTTGTGACAACTCGCCCACCAATGTCACCATTTCTGGCGACCTTGAGCCGCTGCAAGCTGTGGTGGCCGAAGTGAAGGAAGCCCACCCCGGAATCCCCGCCACCACTCTCAAAGTTGACAAGGCCTATCATTCTCATCACATGCTGTGTGCTGGTGGTGTCTACCACGCAGCCCTTGTTGATTCGGGAGTTGTTGGAAAAGCACCTCAGATCCCTTTCTTTTCCAGTGTGACTGGTGAACGCCTATCTGGGACAGAAAAGGCGAACCAGCTGGGTCCAAAGTACTGGCAGACGAACTTGGAACGACCCGTCTTGTTCCGATCTGCCGTATCTTCAATCATCTCATCTTTTGAGCCAAACCACCACCAAGTCTTTTTGGAGCTTGGCCCTCACTCAGCTCTTGCTGGACCACTAAGGCGGATTCTGACTGACAAAGCAAGCAAGGCTTCGTATGTCCCATCCCTAGTCAGAAAGCAAGACAGTGTCGAGAACTTCCTACAGGCCATTGGAAAGCTCTACACCTTGCATATGGAGGTTGATTTGAAGTCGCTGTTTCCCGCCGGTTCTTGTGTCGCCGGCCTGCCTTGCTACCCCTGGAACCACCAGAACCGCCTCTTCTTCGAGTCTCGCTTGGCTAAAGAATGGCGGGAGCGAGAGTTCCCGGACCACAACCTTCTAGGAATAAGAAGTCATGAGAGCACCAGCCTTGAGCCATCTTGGAGAAATCTCATCCAGGTGTCTCGTACCCCCTGGATTGCTGATCACAAGATCGGCGAGACGATAGTTTTCCCCTTTGCAGGATACATCGCTATCGCATCCGAGACCTGCAGACAAATCACTGCCATCCAAGAAGGAGTCAGTCTGAGGAACGTCAAGGTCCACACGGCTTTGGTCATTGAGGAAGATGGCGCTACAGAGATCGTCACCACCTTGCGCCGTGTTAAATTGACCGAGGAGCAAGACAGTGAGTGGTGGGAGTTCTCCGTCAGCTCACATAATGGTCATGTGTGGATCAAACATTGCTGGGGACAGGTTCGGGGAGAGCGGAATCCCTTCCCTGAGAAAAAGGTTATCAAGAGAAGTGAAGAGGTGCTGCCACGAGAGTTCAATGCTTCCAAGTGGTATGAAGTCGTGTCTGAGGAGGGACTTACCTATGGGCCTACTTTCAACACTATGGAAAGTATCAGAACATCGACAAAGCCACCCCATCAAGCTTCAACTACTATACAGAATGGTGAGAACCGCTGGGATGATGCTTCAGAGTATCACATGCACCCTATTGTCCTCGACACCTTCTATCAACTGGTGAGCTGCACATCCACGCTTGGAATCCCCCGTGCCTACCGACGACTTGTTGCCTCAAGCATTGAGTTCATGACCATGGCTCGGTGCAATGATGAGATAGTAAGCATCGAGGTATCTTCAGAGCTTGGGCAGGACCTTGTTGGTAGCGGTACCGTATTTTCAGGATCGAAGCCGGTCATGCGAGTCATCAACTCTCATTCTTCATTCTTTGAAGAAGGAGACGTAGGCGACAATGCCAAAGTTCCGATAACGGCGCGATGCGAATGGGTGCCAGACATCGATTTCAAGTCGCTTAGTGATCTTGTGAAGTGTCCTGAGGATACTGAGGATTCATTCAGCAACTTGACGGAGCTTTCCAAGATATTGATCACCCAAGCGCATCGATTGGCTGCTATTGTTGATGTTCAAGTTCCACATCTGATCAAGTACAAGAACTGGCTCGACAAAGTCATGGACCCGAGGCTTGCAGCTTCTGACGACGTGGACCTAGCCAACATGTCCAAGTCTCTTTCTCAGAAGATCCAAGACAACGGGACGTCGCCAGCAAGACTTGCCGCTAAAGCCATGATTGCGACCTATGACAAGCTTCGTGATCTTCTGAGTCAACAAGAGGCTCAAGTCACCGAGCTCGACTCCCATTCACCACTTGAAATGGTGTCTCGGCCGGATATTTCTGACTTCCTCCTGTCTCTCGGCAATAAAAAGCCCACACTCAGAGTTCTTGACTTCTACTCGGGATCTATCGAGACAACATCCAAGGCTATCGAGGTTCTGACTCGAGATGATGGTACCCGTCTGTTCTCCAAGTACACCATCGCCGCACCGTTAATGGGAATGCCAGAGGCTTCAAGCGAACACCTCAAGAAGCTAGTCCCTGACATTGAGTTCATGACTCTCGATCTCAGCCAGAGCCTAGCTGATCAAGGGTTCGATGATCAACAGTTCGATCTCATTATTGCCCCAGGAGCGGTTAGCTCGGCCAGGAACGCGGAGAAGTCCCTCGAGAGTCTTCGAAACTTGCTGAGCCCTTCCGGAAGACTTCTACTTCAGGAACCTCAACCTGATTCATTATGGGTGCAGTTCGTTCTTGGAACTACTCAAAGGTGGTGGTCACATGAGGACGGACGTGTTGAAGGGTCCATTGTGGAATCGGAAACACTCCAAAGACTTTTAGAAAAATCCAATTTTGCCAATGTGGAACAGCTGAGTCTAGCTCCCTGGGCTACCAATGTTGTGGTGGCCAGGCGGGAGCCTAAGAACACACCTAACAAGCGAATCACTTTGCTATGTCATGGAGAAGGACCCTCTGAGCTTACACGGGGGCTTGAAGCTCAAGGCTACACTGTCGATCGCTGCTTTTTGGACCAGACTCCTCCCCTGGGCCAGGACATTATGGCTGTTCTCGATGAGCAAGGCCCTTTCATCGACAGCATCAGCGCCAACGGGTTCGCACAGCTCAAGACATTTATTAACAGCGTCCGAAACCCCAATGGCCTTCTTTGGGTGACACGCCAGTCAAGCGTTGAATGCCAGGATCCCAGATTCGCTCAGACAATAGGGTTTACTCGCACTCTTCGCAACGAAACATCTACGGACATCGCTGTCTGTGAGGTAGACAACACCACATCACCTGAGAACCTGGCAACTCTGTTTAAAGTCTTGGACCAGTTTCAGACCAGGAGTCAGGATGGTGTTCTCGGCCCCGACTTAGAGTATGTAATTAGTAACGGTGAGGTTTTGGTGAATCGAATCTTCCCGGCCGCGCTGGATAAGGGGTTGCAGGACGAAATGGGTGACAGTGAGTCATATATCACAATGACACAGCCAGGTCGTATGGAGAGCTTGGTCTGGGCATCACAACCTGCAACTGATCCCAAGGACGACGAGATCGAGGTTGAAGTATATGCCAGTGGCATGAACTTTCGCGTAAGTGCCTTTCCTATACAGATATTTCCTTACTAACTTGGAGGCAAAAGTACGTCTTAGTTGCCATGGGACTCATCCCGCCGGCCAAGAGTCTCAAGTTTGGTTACGAAGCGGCCGGCGTTGTTCGAAGAGTTGGTTCCAACGTCACCAAGCTTCGACCTGGTGATCGCACTGTCTTCGTCGGAGAGGACACTTTCAGTACTGTTGTGAGGGTACCTGAACTTTTGGCTCAAAAGCTGCCCGACGACATCAGCTTTGTTGAAGCCTCAACCATTCCTATTGTCTTCTTGACTGCTGTCTATGGCCTTATTGATCTGGGACGCCTTACCAGAGGCCAGGTACGTTCAAGTGGCACATATAATGACTACATTTGGTTTGATGCTAACTAACATCATTTGCAGTCCGTCCTCATTCACAGCGGTTGTGGCGGTGTAGGACTTGCTGCTATCCAGGTGGCCCGCATGCTGGGTGCCGACATTTACACAACAGTGGGCAGTGACGCCAAGGTTGAGTACTTGAACAAGACATTCGACATCCCCAGAAGCCATATATTCAGCTCTAGAGATGCTTCATTCGCCACAGACCTGCTACGAGAGACTGGAGGTAGAGGTGTTGATGTCGCCCTGAACTCGCTGAGCGGAGAACTTCTGCATGCCACATGGAAGTGCGTCGCCAAATGGGGATCCATGGTTGAAATTGGTAAGAGGGATCTTCTCGAGAATGCTCAACTAGATATGAGCCCTTTCTTGCAGAACCGCAACTATTGCTGCCTGGATATCGATCAAATGAGAGCTGAGCCTCCCGAAATCATTAACCGGTAAGTCATTATTCCCCATGATAGGATGATCACTGCTGACATATTCATATACAGTCTTCTCTCATTCATCATGAACTGCTTCTCCAACCGCATTCTCAAACCAATCCGGATCAACCAGGTGTTCCCTGGCTCTGAGGTCTTAAATGCCTTCAGACACATGCAGCAAGGCAAACATATGGGCAAGATTGTTCTTGAGATCCGAAATGCCGCTGGCAAGCCCTTGACTGGCCCTCTCCAGGCCACTAGGCAACCCAATCTTCAACTTGACGGGAGCGCATCATATCTGCTTGTTGGTGGGCTGGGTGGTTTAGGTCGCGCCCTTTCCGTTTGGATGGTCGAAAGAGGCGCGCGAAACCTGGTCTTCCTGTCTCGTAGCGCCGGTGCCAGCACTCAGCATGACAAGTTCAAACAGGAGATTGAGAGCATGGGGTGCAGTGTGCAGTTTATTCGTGGCGACGTCACCAACGCCGACGACGTGGCCCGCGCTATTGGTGAGGTCTCCTCTCCTCTCAAGGGCATCATCCAAATGTCCATGGTTCTTCGAGACCGCATGTTTGAAGACATGACATTCCAAGAGTGGGAGACAACAACTCGGCCAAAGGTCCAGGGTACTTGGAACCTTCACAACGCGTCTCTGGCTGCCAAGTGCCCACTCGATTTCTTCCTGCTCTTCAGTTCTTTATCTGGAATACTGGGTCAAGTCGGACAAGCCAACTACGCTAGCGCAAACACTTTCCTGGATGCTTTCGCTCGATACCGAGCTGGAATGGGTCTTCCTTGTACATCTCTTGATCTCGGAGCTATGGAGGGCATTGGATATCTCGATGAGAACCAGGACTTGCTCCGAAAGATGAAGGGCATCGGATGGCGTCCTGTATGCGAGAGTGAATTAGTCGAAGCACTGAATGTTGCTTTGATGCCTCCATCCTCCCCTCAAGAGTACGGAGATGCATTCCTCCTTGGTGTTGCTCCCACCGTTCCTCTGGGAAGCGCAGAGAGCAGCACGCGTCTCAGCAAAGACGTGAGAATGGCGGCATATCACAACATTGGTCGTGGCCAAAGTGATGCGCTCCTAGCAAACAATGGCCTCCGTGCTTTCCTCTCTTCGGTCAAGAAAGACCCCAGCATCCTCAACTCTCAGGAGTCTATCAACACCCTCGCCCTGGAGATTGGTAAGAAGTTGGCCAGCCTGCTCCTCACTGGCGATGTGGACCTCGACATCAGCATGAACACCGCTGATATGGGACTTGACTCCTTGGTTGCTATTGAGCTATTTGGCTGGTGGAAACTCACATTTGGTTTCGAGATTAGCACACTCGAGATGCTTAGCATGGGAACGTTGGAGGCATTGGGTAAGCGCACTGCGGATGGCCTCAAGGGGCTCTATGCTAACTAGAATATCATTGGCGGGGACTTTGGGATAGTCGAAGCCCTTGCACCGTTTTAATGTTTGGTTTTGAGACCTTGACATTCTGGGCATCGGGTAAGCTCTCGACTGTGATATGGCAAGACAAGATGGAATGACAGGGTGTCACATCTTTATCTCCAAGTTTAGGATATTTTAGGATACAACTTTGGATATATAAGCATGCCTAGGTTTTTGAACTCATAATGAAACTCCAGTTGTAGATGGGCAACTATCTTGTCGTGTCTATTGTGAATCGTGTGATCTGGATGTTGGTGCAGGTTATCCGGCCCTTGCCAATCGATGATGTGTATGTACTTCCGCGGAAGCCGGATACTTACTTCGTAGACCTGCGTACGCGTATTGGGCCACACACGGCTTCGACGGAACCTGGCTTCTTAGCAGTCAATTACCTCGCCGGTCGAGAGCACCCGAATCCCGTTGTCTATCAGCCTCTGCGGTGGTCGTTCCCAGTTTAGTACCTTGTCACCTCTATCCCGCACATCCTGCCGCCTCTCATACCAGCTGTCCACTGTGACGGAGGTCGTCTGCCCTTGTATGGTTTTTAAAGAAATGGTCTTCTGCGGTGGCTTGGGCATTGCCGGCCACTCAATGGGCCTCGGGACATTGCTTGAACGAGAGTCTCGTTCCCTTCGTTCCCGCCATTCTTTCAACATAAGTTGATATGCTTCGACTGGATGGTCTAGCTTTACCTCCGGATGCTTCACCCATTTTAACCCAAGGTTATCGAGGTTTTGATCTTCATGAGGAATACTCCGGAGACTGTCATCTTGAGTAATAATCTCGTAGGTGGTGAATATAACGCCCTTAACATCGTTCCGGTCCTCGACGTAGCTCTCGCCCTCTCCAGGTGAAGGGCAGTTGATGCGGGCAGCGAAGTTGAAATCAAAGAGCATGATAGAGTCTTTCGGGTCATCAATCAGGAGGTTTCTTGGGGCGATATCTTGGTGCGCAATGCCATACTCAAGGTTCAAGTCGTCTACGGCCTTTATGAGTTGTTGTAGCCACTTGAGTTTGAAAACGCGCGACTTGTTCTCCTCTAGATTGCCGCCGGGCACGTAGTTGCTAGTAAATCCGACTACGCGACCTTCAAGCTCGTCAACGACCACTTGGTCAAAGGGGACAATATTTGGGTGGCGTGGAAGACGCATCCATAGATTCATCTCCTTCCAAGACATTTGTGCATACTGCCACAAGAAGTAGTATTTGAAGACCACCTCAACAGGGTCAGCTTCATCGGGCCAGACAATCTAATACTGGCACCTAGATACCTTTTTAGCAGGTCTCTCTGAGCATGGAGAGTATGCAACCAAGTCCGCGTCAGGACCAAGCCTCTCGAGTTCCTCAAGCTTGTCCCGTCGAACAGTCTGAACTCCTTCTGGGAGACAGGCATCGTGAAGGGATGGATAGTATACACAGCAGGTGGGATCGTTTTTCGAATCCGTATAAGTTGAGATGATCTCACCATCATGCGATACATATATTCTGTGAATGTCGGGTGATAGTTGATCGCTATGGCGGCTGAAATGTTCTATAGCAAGACTCTCGTCGTCTTGCTCCCCGTCCATAGTTACTGAGACTACCCGTCTCTGATCCCAATTGATAATATGCCAAGTGCTTGGTCCACCAACTGGGATGGCGCCGCTTAGGGAAAAATACTTGGAATCTTTGTCAATCATGTTGCTATATTTTATGGAAATTAAGGCATGAAGATGTAAGAAGCATGATGTAAGGTAGATATGAATGAAGGTGTTGTGAGATGCATGGCTCGATTATCTTAGTCAGCCAGAGCAGTCCTTTTGGCACCCAAGTGGTGTATAAAGGACTGTGTACTTATTAAAGTCGTTTTCACAATAGAATAGCATCTAGTATGAGTTCTAAGGGTCTAAATGAATGAAGTCATCTAGAACTTAATATCAAGGCACGGAATGGATTAGCGTTCTCGTTCAAAATGACCGCGTAATGTGGAATGAGAACGCCCAACAGAATTCAGTTGGTCCATCGCAAGCAGCTGATCACTAAACCTCACTCAGCGGGAAGCTCGGGCCCCTGCCACTCCCGAAGGCCCCTAAAACAACTGCCCCCGCCATAGGAGTGATGTCGACGCTCAGTGCTGATTGGCCCCCATTGTTCTCTAATGACCGGTTTCGACGGAGCGAGATTGGAGGACACCACAGAAACCAGGGCGAGCTTACCGTCATTGTACATACAATTACACTGCATGTGCTCCTAAGTTAGACCCTTTTTCTGTCTGTGTCTTTGCCTTTCTTGTATTTCTGTGCTTTTCTCTACTTACGGTCACCACTGTTTACGAACTCGGCTCCCTCGGCTGAGGTCCCCTTTCGCCGTCATCTTTCTTAAAATCAACTATTCCTCTAGTTCTTACGATAGTTGTTTCTGTGTTTCAAAACAACCTAAATGCTCAAAGGCATGGTGACGTCAAAACTTAATCTCTAGGACATCTTACCCTCGAATGCCTATAAGCTTAATCGAGCACGTGCAGCTTCAAATCACAACCAACCAGTCCCACGACGACCTGACATCCGCCTGCGCGCTGCGACGAGATGCTTCTCCTCCATCAAGTCGGCAGCCTCAAGACAGGCGAAGTCGTTCGATATACTATAACATACATACCCTCTCAAGACCGGATCCTACCGTCACCTGAGAAGCTCTTCCTGCGCGTGCGCAACACCTCGGCCATCGCTCTCCGAGCCGCTTTCGTCCACGGACCGTATACTCTTTCCGCCGCCGCTTACCCCGCTACGTTCAACCCCAACGAGAAGTTCGAATATCCTGAGCGCTATGGAGTTCCAGAGTTTGAGCCTATGGTCAAGGCGGGAGGCTCTTGGGAATGTGAGCTTGTGGTTCCGGTTACAATCCGACAGAGCGCAGGGTTAGGAAGTCATGGAGGGTTTGGAAAGGCGCCAGAGCATGATCATGAAAGCGCCAGTTGGATCGTTGAGGTATCTTCGCAGATTCTGTTCTCGACTTCTGCTGCTGTTGGGTATGAGGTTGTGTTGGCTCGTGACAAGAAGTCCTTAAGCCTCAGCAGTTCAAGTCCTGTTGTCGGTGGACAGTCTCAAGTTCCTCAGCCTGGAAAGATCAGCGACTACCAACAAGGTGCAGAGGCCAAAGAAGGACATCATTCTGCACAACCACGAGGTATCTTTTCTCGCGCGATACAACTCAAGGTCGAAGATACTGCAGCACTGTGGAATACCCCTAGACTTCCAGGCTGGGATGACAAAGGAGAAGGACGCTCTGAAAAACGGTCAGGTCCAGATCAGCATGTAGAGAGTGTTGTAAAGACTGGCGATCCCGAGACGAAAGACGATAAATCAAAACCAGAAACCCCCAAAAAGAAACAGAAAAAGGTCCACATGGTGGTTCTGACACATGGTCTGCACAGCAATCTTGGCGCAGATATGCTCTTCATGAAAGAGAGCATTGATGCAGCTGTCAAGCAAGCCAAGATCGATGCCAAGGCACGGCGGGCCCGGGAACGAGCCGCGAGGAAGAAATCAGGCAATGGCCTTGTCGAATCAGATTCTCACGATACAAAGGACATGGACAAAGTGGAGGGTGAAGACGACGAGGACGATGATGATGAAGAGGTTATTGTTCGTGGTTATTCAGGCAACTCGACCAAAACTGAACGAGGAATTAAGTATCTTGGGAAGAGGCTCGCTAGATACGTCCTGTCAATGACATACCCAGATCAGCCATTCCTACCGACAGGGAAAGGGATGACTGATGCTATAACTCATAATTTTGATAAGCACGATCCCCAGCAGAAACCGGTACACAAACACAGTACTATTCATCTCGGCAAGGATGGGGCACATCTTCACACAGCGGAACGACCTTACAAGATTACCAGTATAAGTTTCATTGCTCACTCTCTTGGTGGTCTTGTTCAGACATATGCCATTGCATATATCCAAAAACACTCACCACAGTTCTTCGACCTCATCAAGCCGATCAACTTTGTTGCTTTGGCTACACCATTTCTGGGTCTGAGCAACGAAAACCCTTTATACGTCAAGTTTGCTCTGGATTCTGGTCTCGTCGGCAGGACAGGAAAGGATCTTGGTCTGACATGGAGAGCGCCGACACTTGCACGGAGTGGTTGGGGTGCTATTGTGGGAAACTTAGGGGAGACAGCGCATAAGAAGGTTTACGGGGAGACACAACCTGAGTCAAAACCGCTTCTAAGGATTCTACCTACGGGTCCTGCACATACCGCGCTGAAGAAGTTCCGCAACAGAACTGTGTATTCGAATGTGGTCAACGATGGAATTGTACCACTTCGCACAAGTTGTCTTTTGTTCCTGGACTGGCAGGGTCTCGGGCGTGTTGAGAAAGCTCGACGAGATGCTGGCTTGGTCGAAACAGTCGTTGGGTTCGGATGGGCCGAGTTGACAGGCACAAATCAAGCTCGTCAGAAGCAACTTGGAAACGGCTCAGCAGGACAGTCTGGGGCTTCATCTCCCAAGACTCACGAAAACATGCGCGAGGTTCCGCAGCCACCAAGCACGGCTATGGTCGATGATGACAGAGCGAGTCTGCGTTTCGTGGCAACGCCATATGGTGATGAGGTACCATCTGACTCTGCTGATTCAACCAACAGCGGACCATTGGCGGGATTCTTCAACTTCTTCAAGAGCAACGAGCCACCAAAGCCTCCGAATGTGTCGCAAAAGCAGAAGAAGATATACTCCAAGAGTCAGACTCTCAAGCTCGATGAGTTGGCCGATGATAGTGTTGATACTGCTTCTGAGGCTGCCTCAACTAAGCAGTCCAAGGTTACAACTGGTCATGAGGGCGAGGATGAGATGACTGCTCCTCCAAGAACGACTATCTTTGAATCTGCTGGCGATCTGCTCAACCCCAAGGTTCCTGACGTTGAGTACCTGATAGATCCATCAAAGCGGCCGCGAACCATCTTCCATGACCGCGTTTATCACCCAGCTGATATTCCTGGCCCACCATTAAAGAGACGACATACTACATTGGTCAGGAGGAAGACGGGCCAACGACAGAACTCGATAGGACAGACCTCGACCAGCAGCGCGGATTCGTCGCCTTATCCTCATGTGAATCATGAGGACAGTTCATTGTCAGCTAAAGACTACGATGATACAGCAAACACGAATCCCGATAAAGATATTCATGAGGTTATCGACACTTCGAACATGCGAGTTGAGGAAAAGATTGCAAGAGCCTACCACAAGGATCTGTCTTGGAGAAAGGTTCTTGTAAAGGTTGAGCCCGATGCTCACAACAACGTTCTGGTCCGCCGCATGTTTGCCAACGCGTATGGCTGGCCTGTCATCAAGCACTTAGTCGATGCCCACTTCAGCGACTCGGCGGCCTCTCGTCTTCGCGACGAGGACGAACACAATCGCGAGCGGGCCCGCAACATGAACGAGCCTCCTGACGAGCACGGAGCTGAGCTCAAGAAGAGTCGAGACAACTTGGCAAGTATGACTCGAACGGATAGTGAGTCTCGGGAAGCTATGGATAAAGTATCGGATCTTCCGAAGTCACAGCAGTCTCAAAGAGGGAGCGACACATCAACGCACCAGCGGCCAAAGACGGAACGAGCGGACTCTGTGACATGGAGCGAGCGAGACTGGCACGATAGCGACTGTGATAGTGATCTTGATTTTGGAGGTGATCTGCCTGCGCCAACGTCCCCGTCGGCGCTTCATCAGCAGGACAAGGGCAAAGAGGCGCAGGGGCCGTCGGGCGGGTGGAACTGGGCGGAGAAGATTGTGGGCAAGGGAGCTTCACAGGCGAAGAGTCCCGTGCATGGAGCTAAAGATGAATAAGTCTGAGCTTTTTTAAAGGTGTCATTGTATTGTATGACTATGGATTGAGAAGAGATGGGAGTTCATGCAGGATAGAAGGGGCGTTGAAGCGCAGCAAGCCGATACCGCGACAATGAATCTAGAACCAATTGATCGTTACACGAAATACCAGTTGCAATTGGAATACGTGTCCTGGAACTTGTCCTAAGAGCTCAAAGAATTAGCTCGGAGCTTGAAGAAGCACAGCTGTAGGTCTCAGTTCCAATGTCTCAGGTACCAAACACCTGGGAGCACTAATCGAGCAATTGTAGCACCAAAAAGGCAAACGGGGCTTGAGTCAAAGAAAATCTCCATGATGCGAACTATGGGGAAGTGGGCAGACAGATTCTGTAGGCTAAAGACTGTGAAGAGTCGCCCTGCATAAGAGGCTTTTGGTAGGCGTTCGTTATGGGATGTCAGAGCGTTGGGATCGAGATCTGTTTAAGACATGGCTTGAGTGACGATGGGAACATGATGGACTTTTTTCAGGGGAATTTCGAGTTGTTCGATGGTGTAAGGTCTGGTTATCTTGAAATTTTTGCTTCTTGAAAAGAAGGGACTTTTGAATTTGCATGCATGTTAAAACAAGGGACGTCTAATAAGGTTCAGCATGTGTTCACTCTTATAAAAGAACCCTTGAACTTAATTCAAGGGTCCATAATACAAAAAGCAACCCGTTATTTGTATCAGATGCAAAAAACTGCAAAAAGAAGGTATAACAGCGGAATCTAACCGCCTGTGATGGACGAACAGGGAATCGAACCCTGGACCACTCCCAGATTATTCGGATGAATTATGCTAAGGGAGTATTATACCACTAAACCATTCGCCCGAGGAATTATTGCTTTGGCTGCTGGAAATGTGTACTATATCGGTAGTTTGTGAGAATTGGTGATAGTGTCGATTTCTGGTGGGGTTATCAGAGGTGAAGTGGGGGGCTTGAATCGTGCAGGTTGAATCTCTTGGCCATGGCAGTGCATCAAAAGATACAATTGACAGGTGATCTTGTATTTATATAAGTAAAAAAAGAACATGCTACAGTGGTAGTAATAGATTGTCTTGTCCTATCAAATATCCTCGTGGTATATTCTAGAGAATACATGTAATTCAAGAGCCGATGCACGTGTAAATCAAGTATTAATCTATTCTCCAACCATGACGACCATGTGCGTCACTATCCATTTCTCTCTGGGGGCCTCCAATTCCACTCCAGCCCAAGCAAGCTCCAGCTCCAAACAAACTCCAAGTTCTAGAGCTCACTAGGAAAAAAAATCATCGTCGTCAGCTTCGCCACGGTTCTAGCCTTTCTCTCTCATAGAATCCCTGTGCAATCCTCTCCCAGCCAAAGTTGTTGAGCAGGAGGCAACACTTCCTCTCGAACTAGTCGCTTTTTTTCCTTCACCGGCTTCTTTTCTATCCGTGCGGTTCTTGCCATAAAGAGATATATTACAGACGTCATGATATGATAGTTTGCTGTGCTGGTTCTACGATTCTTGTTACGGCGAGCTTTCTACTCTGACATACTCTCTTGGCGCATTGCAGTAAACGACTGCCAAGATGATGAGATTATACCTCCTACCGCTCTCGACGCGGCGAACACTCCTCTATGCGAAACGACTCGAAGGAAATACTGCGCCACAAGGCAGATCATATGTTGACAAGGGCACTGCCTGGGCAGCCAGGACGTGGGCGCAATGGGAGAAGATGGAGTCTGGATGGAAGCGCAAGGTGGTCGATTACGGTAACTACGCTTTTCGTCGCATTCCATATGAGGAATGGGGTTTGAAGTCTGTACCGCCTCTGTCGGTGAGACGTCGTGGGAAGGAGATTGAGATGAAGGAAAAGGTCGACCTGTGCTTCCCGAGCTCGGTGATACCGCCGAATAAGGCGGAGGGTATTCTCAAGACTCTTGCGACGGAGCGTCAGGCACTGCACAAAAAGAGGCTTGTGTGGTGTATTGTCGGCATGCCGATTACTATTCCATTTGCGCTTGTACCCATGTGAGTACATATCTTGTTTGCTTTTTTCTGGATCAGCTTACTAACAGACTCCAGCATCCCTAACTTGCCCTTCTTCTACCTCGTCTACAGAGCGTGGTCACACGGCAGAGCCATCTCAGGTGGAAAGCATCTCCAATGGCTGCTCGAGAACAAGCTCCTACGCCTAGCTCCCTCTGAGAAGCTCGACCAGCTCTACGCGCTACATGCCCCACCAGCCGAAGAGCCGGACAATAAGGAACGCACCCTTCTTACACAAAAGGAAGTTCAGACTTTCTCGGACACTCTAGACATGCCGGCTCTTGAAGTGGAGCTCGAAAGGGCTATATGGCAGGTCGAGCAAGCCGTTCAAGACCCAGATAGTCAGAGCCCACCTAAAGAGAGTTCACCTGGTACAGCTGCCGAGAAACCAGGGTCCACTGAAACGGTGGATAAGAAAGATCAATGAGAAAAGAAGAAGAATTAGTTACGCATGAGTTTTCTTTATGTTAGATGATGTATGATACCTATGTACTGAGGCAGGAGTGTATTCTGGTACGGTTAAAGAAATGTTTGGTTGTATTTGTATTTGTATGTGTATTTGTATTAGACTGGAGTGAATACCTAGGAAAAGGCAAAGGTAAAGGAAAAACAGGCGTAAGTACGCGGGTATATCTATAGAAAAGGTCCTCTCCCCAACGCGCCGCGCCTGACAAATGTTGGCGTAGTGATTCAATCGCAATTATCATAAAATTCATGGCTTTTCGTTCAAATTTGCCCTTCGGTGCAAGTCATAATGTCTCAGCTGCTCGGAGCATATCGCGGACCTTGAGAGCGGGGAGAAGGCCGACGAGGCCCATGGCGAGCACCATGCGTCTTGTCCTGAGACATGTGAGATCGGGAAGACGGATGCTGCTGGCGATTCGGTGGGCGTCGGAGAGTGAGAAGTTGAGGCCGAGGTTCTTGAGACCTGGCATTGAATACAGACAGTTCTAGGGAATGTTAGATAGATTCTTGGTGAGATTTACTGAGGAAGAACTTACTTGGCTCTTGGGTGGTGCTTTATATCCCATCATAGCAGCTTCGGCGTATTCATACTGAACAACCTGAGCACTCAGAACATGTCCTCTCCAAGCATCCGCTGCCTTTACGCGGAGGAGTCGTTGAGTGAGAGTGTGAGATCCAGGAGGTCCTCGTCGACTTCTTCTTCGGCGCACAATACGTCCTGAAGCTGTGGCATATTTGTTCTCTGGTCCATGGTTCGTGGGGTTCAGAGGAGATGGAAAGACTGGGGCGTACGAAGACGCATTGTGATAAGTACAGGCAACCATTGTTGTTGTTTGTTATTGTTGTTTGATGGTATTCAGTATTTCGTCTGAAGGATGAAAAGAGAGGAATCTCAGAGGGAGACCAAGTTATGGAATATTACTCTTGAGGGAGATGTAAAGGAACGAGGGATGGTGATACTATCTGCACAAGAGGATATCCTCGAATCCTTATATTCAATTCCTCTCGAGTAAATCTGACACTAGTGCCATCACTCTATCCTCCCCAAGCCATGTAATTAGAGAGAAAAATGATCTCCAGGGGCTGGACGGCCCAAGACTATCAGAGTAAAACATCGATGTTCGACATTAGAGGAATGCTTTCTGCGCGTATAAGTCGCGACCCTTGACAAAGATGGAGGTAAAAAAGAGCTGTCTCCACCAACACCACCAAAAATGGTTCGGTTCGGTTCAATGTGGAGGCTTAAACTCCTTTAGTCAGGTACAGAAAGTGAGCTGCAGCGACTCAGATGATCAGACACGGAGCACTAGAAAAAGCAAGGAGACGTGTAGACAAAAAAGGAGTGTGAAGAGAAACTACTGCAGGTCACAGCAGAGAAAAAGAGACTAAGAGATTGTGACGAGACAGACACCAACGGGCGAGACATGAGGATCCTCAGTGTGTGTGGGAGTGGAGAGGCTCGTGTCTTCTCTCATCCCTTGATATCGTGGGCGGGGGGCAGAGACAGAGACCTGACCTGATAAACTGCCAATATTATTGGCTTTTCTCCCTCAATTGCTAAACTTGAGAGTTAACAAAACCCCTTCAGTTATAGAGTATATCCATTCTATCCATTGTGAGAAAGGTTTGATGGGGAACTAGACAATAGGACTGTGGGAACGTGGTCGATGATCTCAGCTAACGAGGGCGAAGACAATGATCGTACCCATCCATTATGATCGGCCCGCGAGCTACTAACAACAAGACCTGAACTTTACGCGTCGAGACGTGTCAGTCAAAATAAAGATTGGTTTAAGCTGAGTTAGCCTATAACATTAGTTCGTTGATTGGTTGGTTGGTCACTTAGTTTGTTACTGCAGCATAGAATAGATAGTTCAAAAGCTGAAAGGGCATCATTGTTCCATCTAAGTTAGTCCTAAGCGAGTGAGTTGACCAAGACTTGTCCGTCCATCCGTCTCCAACGCCGGCCCTTCCCCTCCCCCTCCTTCTGATCAAGTCCGATTCCGACTTGAATTGTCCCATCTGATTACTGTATTACCCAATGTTTGATGCAAAAGTCGTACTCTGAAAAAACAATAAAACCATGAAGTCCTCAAGACGACACCCGAAAAATAAAGAGTAGCATCGTCTTTTTACTCTATCGTGTTTCTACCTCATGAGATGAAAGTAGCTTCGGTAAAGATGGTGCCCTCCTCGACGATCTCCTCATCTCCAATCTTGAGCTTCAGGGAGAGCTTGGGATGGTACTATAGAATTTATAGTCAGCAAGGGGGTTAAGTTCGAACCAGTCTCTCGGAAATTAAAAAAAGAAATAAACTGTACCTGATAGATGTATGGCTTTGTGCCAGCTGCAGCTGCGACAATGGTCTTGACAAAGCCGGGGACTTCGGCCATGACGTCAACTCGATCAACCCTCTCTCCGAGAGATCCCTCGACTGAGGCCGTGACGGCTTTTCCGTCCTTGGTCTTGCCGGCCCAGGTGTATTTGGCGTCGCTCGGTTCAGGCCAGTCATTCTCTGAATCCTTCTTGACTTGAGTGTGCGTGGCCGTGTTGTCGACGCCGGCGATGACAATCTCGCCATCCTTGACGATACCACCCACGTTGACGAGGGTAGAGCCGTACGAGGGAGTGCTGGTGAACTCCATTAGCACCGCTGAATAGGTGGGACCCTGAAAGTTAAGAAAGTTCCATCGAGATGCAGCGTGGTGCGGCTTCATGCCCTGCAGAGCGTAGGCGAAGAAAGCCTTGCCCTTGAAATCCATGGGACCATCCTTTGTGGTGATGGTACCCTCGGAAACACAACGAGGCCAGAAGGCGTGTCGCATAGATCCCCATGGGTTCTCGAGGTCTGTACCGTAGAGGGTTGTTCCAGTGGTTCCGGCCTGGAAGCCAGGTGTAGAGCGGGTGATCTTGAGGTTGACGATGGCGTTGGGATCGTTCATGCTCTTAATGGTGTAGTGGGTGCCATCCTCGGACAGCTCGATCGCGCAGTCATCGGCGTAGAAACTCGTCTTGTCCTCGTTGAAGTCGTGGTTGTTGAGGGGTGTAGAGGCCCAGAGGTGGGGCTTGGAAGGGTCTGAGCTGAAGACCTTTGCGTTGAACTGGCAGGTTGTTCGGATGCCACTTTGAAGATATTAGCAGAGCCAGATGATATTGGAAACTCGGAACATACGCTACGTTACTATAGATAAGCTGGGCAAGGGCAATGTAACCGTTGTCGCCAAAGATGTAAAAGGTGTGTGTCTCAACAGAGGTAGAGTCCATAGCCTGCCACTTCAGGTCATTTCGAGAGATCTCGGTGTAGGGAGTCTTCTCGGCCTCTGTAGCGACAGACCTGATGGCAGAGGGGCCATAGATAGGCTCCTGGGTGCCGGCGACATTGGCCAGTCTATAGCGGTCAGTATTTTTACATGAAGCTCTCCAGGGTCCATCTCATGGTGGGGTCAAGAAGGATCTGAGGGGAGAGTTTAGAACGTACTGTTGCTTGGCCCAGTTGAACATGATGAGTTGTATATGAGAGTGTTTTGTATGTGTAAGAAGGAGAGAGAATCAGAAAGTTGGATCTGCTTCGAATGAGGTTGATGGGATGATGGGTCGAGAAATGAAGGAAATGCTGGGGACGTCGTTAATTAACCCAAGGCTGGCTACGGCATGGATTGTATGGTCACTAGAGCTGCAGTCCCAAATATCGATGTCACTTTCACACCGCTGGGCCTGCTTTTCTGTGGCGGCACCCGCCTGGATTTTCCCCTAAGTGATGGAGGGGTACTTGAAGGATATTGTGGCTGGTGTCAAAATCGATGATGTGGGGAATGACGTGTGTTGAGCATAAACGCGTACCAAGACGCGTCTATCGTTTACAGTTTTTACTTTATGTTGGAGCACAGTGTCTTATATGCATGTTACACTGCTGTAGAATATCCTCCTTACAGCATGTTGAGAAACATGAATATGTGCAGTCTTGCGCCACGCATGTCATTGAATAGGAGTAAACTGCTTATTTAGTGTTGAAGAAACTAATGTGCTAATGTAATTCCCGTAGCTTCCGGCATCCACTTATTGTAAATCAGCGCCGGGCTGGACTGGTAATCTCATCTCAAAATCATGCCCAAGTGGTCCCATGATGCTGAACTTACCCTAGAGATTTTCCATGAAATTTCCAGGAGTCATGACAAGCGAAAATTGCTAATGAATTGTCTATTCTAAGTAGATGGATGGTTTCATACTTATAATCACACATTATGATATGGTTACCTCGTGATGATCAACTTGGTGATGTCTCTGTTCTCGTGGAGAGGTAACAAGGACTGTCCTCAAACACAGAACCACTGCGAATAATGCCACCAAGAAATCGACTGAATGCAAATGTCCGACAGAAATGAATTGTCAAAAATATCCGAGAGGTATATATGTTTTTAGTACGGATTAAAACTTTACAAAATAGCAGTATAAGTTCCGTGCTCCTTTTATAAACCATGACCTAAGGCATATGTATATATTTAACAACCAGATATACATAGTAGGATCCAAGTTAATTAATATCAACAACATGGTACTCGATTATCTGAGATCTACTTAGTAGTCTCGGGTATATGAACATGAATACGAAATGTTAAAGTTTACCTTATCTTATCCCTCCCCGACAGGGGCAACAAAGAAATTCCCAGGTACTACAAAGCGACCAATCAGAAGGCGTCTTTAATTATTACCTGCAGTCTAAAACCCTTCGGCCCGTCATCTACTGCAGCGACACTGGGACTTCAGTGCGCGACGCGCTCGGTCACTGGACTTGATTTGACTTCTGATCGCAACCTTCCAATCCAACCTCAAACTTATCTCTTTCCTCATCAGCCCAGCCCAAAAAGTTGCCCTGTATCTTCCAACTTTACACAAAATCACGAATCATAGGTAACCTCGTGATTGCCACAGACTCATTGCGCCTCATTGCGCCTCAAAGTCATCGACGCTTGCACTGCGCGTCAGTCAGAACTGCCGAGCAACCACCATCTTGACAATCTTTATCGAGCATTATCGATAACATCCCGCGCGCTTCTCCCTATCGATTACCATCCCCTACCTTACCTTGCTTCAGCCCTGTATCATTTTGCAGGCAATTGTCACCATGGAGGAGGACGGGGCGCAACTTCTGCAGCACACAGGACTTGATCCTATTTCTCGACCAGACTCAACTTCGACCTCTGCATCAGCTTCATTACCACACGTGTTACCAGGCATTTCGGCTCTTGCTGCTGCCAACGCGGCTACAGAAGCGACATCTCAACTAAGGTACGATAACGATAACCCAAGAACTGTTCGTCATTCGTGACAATGAATGCGCGATACTGCCTGCCGACTTGCGCTCGAGCCTCCAATGCAGTCCATCAAACAAAAACCCTCCGACACCTCCATTACCAAAAAAAACGATTGTTAACCAACCCCTGTCTGCAGAGCATCGGCCGCTCCGTCGCCCGCAATGTATGCCACTGCATCTCCTGCCGCTACGAGTGGGGGATCTGGAAGTACAATGGTAAGTCGCGACCATATTTCATTATCACAATCTTATCAGCACTTCCCCCGTTGCACTTTATATGCTGGTCTGCGGCAGACATATGTCATTTCCTGCAATCTTATCTCTCGAGAGCGTATGCATCCTGTCACGTTTTTTGCGGCGCTGGTTCAGTTGGCCTGGCCTTATCGCTGCTGATGGATTCAATCACGTGTCTTATCTCCAAACCTTGCCACGCTAAGCCTTTACGGGATGGTCGATGGGTCTCGGGCTTATCTGGCTTATCAAGCGCAGCCAGTTACGTTGCAGCCAAAGAATTTTACTCCATCCTCTTATCGTGGCCGAGATAATAATCATCGCTCTCCCTCCCGCTTTCGCATTGCATTGCATTACACTGTATTCACTTTACACTCAACAACCGGCACCATGATGGCAACTAACGGATCAACGCAGCCTACCTGCCAAAATTGCAGTACTTCTACAACCCCATTATGGCGTCGCGACGAATTCGGCTCCGTCCTGTGCAATGCCTGTGGCTTGTTCCTCAAGCTGCATGGTAGACCCCGGCCAATTTCGCTCAAGACAGACGTTATCAAGAGTCGCAATCGAGTAAAGACAATGCGCCCTGACTTGGCGAATAAGAAAAAGGTTAGTCCAATGCTCGGAGGCATTGCGCATTGCTAACGCGGACTAGCAACAACAACAGCAGCAACAAGCAGCCGCGCAGGGATTCCCTACGACCGATGCAAATGGATACGATACGACCGGACAGGCTGCTGCTGCCGCCGCACACGCTGCTCAAGCCGCGCGACGAGCGTCCCAGAGATCGAACGGTCACGACGGAGCCGACTCACCAATCTCCCGCACTGGTACTCCCTCTATGTACGCGCATGGCCTGTCCCAGTTCATGGTCGACGACCCTTACCAGACCGGCTTTGTCGCAACAGGGGAAGGTCGCGCGTCATCTCCCACGAACGGGGATCGCAAAATGGACGCGCCACAGACGCATGAGCAGCTTATTGCGCATAACTCAAGCCTGAAGACGCGGGTCAGCGAACTCGAAGTGATCATTGAGCTTTTCCGAGGCCGCCTCAGTCAACTCGAGCAACAAGAAGCTGTCGTTAGAAGCGGACAGCAGTTAAACCAGTTGCGCTCTCAATTGGAGCAAACACAGGAGAGCGAGGCTCAGCTGCGCCGGCAGCTTGAGGATAGCCACCGGCGAGAGAGTAGTCTCAAGCGACGCCTAGATGACCTCGAACTCGAGCTTCAAGCTTTCCAAGAAGCTAATTCGACCCCTGGAGAGAGACCCGCCAAGAGGCCCCGTACCCTTGAAGAGCCCACAAAGACACAAGCAGAAGCAGATATTGAGGCGGCTGCTGAAGCATTGCTGGCTTCGGAAGCCTCTAGACCGAGCCAGGCTGTCGAATCTGCCCCCGTCGTGGATGTTCCTGAGCCAACTGAGTTGCCACAACCTTCTGAGGGCTCAAAAGAAGGCTCGCTTCCCCAAACCGAGGATGAGATCGAGGCCGCGGACGTTCCGATTGATCCTAACATGCCTGTAATTGACGATGTTTCCCAACCTGTGGCCGCAGAAGAAACAACGAAAACGGAGGATGTTGAGATCCCTGACGCACCTGATGCATCTGAAGCACCTGGCGCGCCTGAAGCAGCTGATGCCGCTGCCGCTGCCGCTGCCACCGCCGACGCCTCTCCTGAGGCTACCGAAGGAACAGAAACTCCTGCGCCGGCTACTGCAGCTACATGAGAAGAGTGATGTTGTAAGCGTCTCCGACTAGTAACGAAATGAACTTGATATCTGCGTCAGTCGCTTAAACTGAACTGACGCTTCATTTGTCATTGATCCAACGCTACTGTCAGATTCATTGCTTGGTGTCTTGGCATCAATTACGACTCATCTTGATTTATACCCCCCTGTGCGAGGCGTCCATCGCTCTCGCTTTTCTTTCATAATATACCTCCTAGCGGCAAGGGCAGCGAGGATTCTAGGCGTTTTGGCCTCTTTATTTCGAAGTGCAAGAGATCATTGAGGAGCATACAAATGTTTTAATGGGACGATGAATGCGAATGCGAAACTCGGTATACGGATACACGGTACGAGGATTCAGTCTTGGAGTGTGGGACTTGTTGGGTGCAAGTACAAGAGCAAGAGGAAATGGAGAGTATGGTAGTTATCAAAAAGTTTAGCTGCTCTTGCAATGGAAAATAGACCCTGACTTCAATTCATCACTTATCTGATATGATATCGATAGCATGGCTCGTGAAGCATAGCGTAGAATGTGACGATCCCAAGCCGTTGAATCCATTTTAGTGGTAACTCAGGCCGCCTATATATTCACCTGTATCTAATCTATCTCCCTCTATTAACAGTTTACTGGTGCCTTGAAATCCTGTGTTAACTGTCGTTGAATCTCCTGTCAGTGATTGCCAGTGATTCACTGTCGCAGTCACGTGCTCCAGCAAAGATGATACAGAGCAACAGAATAACACCAGTTTCCCTCCAGCCAACAATCAGATCACGCGAAGCTAAGAATTCATCATTCCTCCAAAAATCGACAGAAGAGATATACGCAATCAGGTGTCTTTAACCCCAATCCTATATTCACCTGGGCTACCTATGATCATTATCTGGTCCTCAGCTCGACTAACAAACCTCCAGGACATGCCAACCGTGCCGACACGAGGCGGGCCTTCGGGCTCACGCCCGACCTACAGTGGTGGAAAGGTCGTCCCTTTCCAAAAGAAAGGCCAGGTTATCCGTGGCGCTTCCGGCAAGACAGTCCTAGGAGGTCGTCGACATCGGTAAGGTCAACCCCAAAGCTAAACTGAGACAGTGGAATTACATACTAACAATCTAATAGAAAGATCCTTCGAGATTCGATTACTGGAGTCAGTAAGTTATACACTCATCTTTCCCTAAAGACCATTGCTAACGAGATGATTTAGCCAAGCCCGCTATCCGGTTAGTGAATCATATTCACCTCTATCTACCTGAGACATATGTGCATCGATACTGACATAGTGAAACATAGACGTCTAGCACGCCGAGGAGGTGTCAAGCGTATTTCGGCTGGAATCTACGATGAGGTCCGAGCTGCGCTTAAATCGCGTCTCGAAGCGGTATGTAATATGTGTACACTGCTTCATTTGATCTATACTAATGCCGTTATCAGATCCTCCAAATGTGCGTTATCTACGTTGAGCACCGGAATGCGAAGACGGTCACCGTACATGATGTGAGTTTCTTGCACTGTCTGCCACTGCTAAAGAGCACTGACTGACTGACATACGAACAGGTCATTCACAGCCTCTCTCGTTTTGGTAGACCCATATATGGCTTTGATCCAGACACCTATGATGGCCAAAAAAAGCCCAAGGTGTAAAGCTAAATCGTCTCTGCGAAATCGGCTTGTACATGTCTTTCATTTAATATGAGCGGTGTTAGGCGTCATTTTCACGCATTGTTTATTAGCATGTTGGTCCAGGTTGCGTGTTTAATACCATGAGCATTTGTGGAAGGACAGGGAAACAGAAAAACTGTCATACGGGAAAAGGCATATCCTGTTTAGAAGAATCGAAAGATTGATTGATATTGATCATGAGCTGTGCCATAACCTGATAATTATGAACTTCTGTAAACGAAAGGAATATGGTATGATCTGGGGTATCTCAAGTGACAGTACGAGCAGGTACGGTATCAAAAAAAGAAAGAAATAAGAAAAAAAAAAAAAAAGAAAGATAGAGTCGCTCCTCCGACCATTACATGCTTCCTCCAGTAGCACCTCATCTCCCCTGACTGACCCAGAGTCTATACTCTAGCATATCCCCTCTTCTAGTGGTATCTTTGTAGTTGTTTAGTGGTTGTAACTTCTGTCCGTCGATTGTATCGTCTTCCGGGGTATTCGTTCAAAGCATTCTTCAAATCTTCTCCTTGTCGTCTCCCATTCCTCCTCATCTCCTCATCTCATCATCGTCATCTCGTATAATCGCGTTCTGTTAATGACCAACTCGTCGATAGATGTTCCTCGTCCCTTGAACATGTGAAGCAATGGTTGATCAACTCAACTCATTTACCTCCTCTTCTTAACCAAGTCCCAGTTGGACAAGATACCATCCAAAGCCCTGGTAGCTCGGACCTCGTCACGTCGGAAGGGAGCGTTGAAGATGCCGGGAAGGAGCATGGCGCTGTTGGCGTGCTCTTGAGCGAATCCAACTTCAGCATCCTTTCCACAACGTTCCTTGGTAACGCGGACAGCTTCCTGGAGGAGATCCTTTCCAACGCCCTTTCCACGGTAGTTAAGGTTGGTGGTCCACGCGCGAATGACGCCCTTGCCTCCTCGTAGAGAAAGCGATCGTCTGCGCCTGTGGCTAGAAGCCGGGTTGGGCTCAAGGCGTAGAACGAGGGTCCCGATAATGTCTTGGTTCAATCGAGCAGCCAGTAGGGTATCCTCCTCTCCGTCATCAGCACGTAGCCAGTTCCATCGCAAGCGTTCAGCCAAAGAAATATAACCATTGGCCAAGTAACGGATACCCATGAGGTAGCTCATGATCACTCCACAAGAAACCGTCATACCAAGTCCTGAGTCACGAGTAACGCCGCCGAAATGATAAATGGCAGCCAAGGTTGCCGATAGGCCAGCAAGACAAAGCGGATGGAAAACGAGGTTCAAAGAGGCCCTTTGGCGCATCTGGGCAATCGAGTCGGCAACGAGGCGCATGCCCTCAACCTTGTCCTGAGGCTTGTCGAGAACCTCGAGAGACAACGGCTCGACGTCATCGTCGTTGTCGAGACCAAAGTAGGGCGTAGAAGCTGCAAGCGGAGATGGAGATGGCGGGACAAAAGAGGAAAAAGGAACAGATGGACCGAATTGCGGGGTGCTGGTGGCTGAAGTCATTGCCGAGTGGAGGACAAGGTTGGCGCGGAGGAATGTGAAAAAAGCTGTGGTTGCGATGTTAGTCATGGTGTTTTTCGTTTACACGTTTTGGTTCCGTCAAGGTTTGTTCCACAGCCGGCCATATTGAATATGATTCGTGACGCAAACATATCAACACGATCCATCATGTATAGAGCTTGCTGAAGCAGCATAATGAATAATACCGGCGCTTGAACGTTGAGTTCATGACCATCAAGTCAAGCCTGGACGAACTGTCGTGTGCTCAAGGTTATGACTGGGGTAGGCTTTGGTGGTGGCCATAGTAACCGAGCGACAGGGGGCTCTTACACCAGGACAAGGCCCTGAAGGAACAAAGAAGAGAAAATTATGAGAAATCAAAGGAACTCACCAGCACTGGTCTTCAAAACCGGAACAGCACCAACTCTATCGACAACTGTGCTTGGGTGGCAGGTCCTCAGATCAAGCTCTCGAATGGCAATATGCTGAGGACCTTCCATGGTGGTGTAGGTGGCCATGGTGAGATATGGCGTATTAGACTACCTTGGGATAGGTACTGGAGGTAGAAAGGAAGAATAAGATAAGAGCAGTCAAATATGACAGAAGGAAGCCAGCCTTCAGAAACAAAGTGGACTGGGGAAGACAATAAGGGTATAATATAATAGTATGATTATAAAGTCGAGATGTGATTATGTTTAGCAAACAGTAGGTCGAGGGAGGAAGAGGGAGACGGGAGAGAAATAGATCGAGACGAGTCCGGGGGAAGAGGAAGAGATTTCAAAGTTTCGAGAAGGGTAGGGTCGTCAGCTCCTGCAAGTCGAAAAATAGCCTTGGGAACGACCCGACGCTCTGGTGGCCGTAGCGTCCTTTTCTTTTTCGAATGCGACACACTCTGCATTAAGATCCTTGCATAGTGCGGCGCTGTCACGGATCCCTGGGCCCTTGGCTCATCCCTGAACTCGTTGGTTGGCGCCTTTGTGCCTCTATTTCTCTCATGTGTCTGTATCTCGCGAGTTTAGACAGATAAATGGTCTGCTTCATTCTCCCTAGTGTGGATGCGGGATGGTGGAATCACTAGTAGCTGATTCCAGGCGGGTTTGCACATGTGGTGGTGTTGATGTCGGTCATGGTTGCGTGACAAGATACGCTATCTCGTCGAGCGATATCAATCATTGTTGGCCTGGACTCTTGAGAAGGATTCGGTGTAGTGGTGCATTTGCTGCAACGCACATATGTACTGTGGTTCCGTCACAGTATCTTCACTTTGGCAATGATACCTATGCACCCCTCTTTTGCCTTATCTTTAAAATCTCACCCAATCATGAAAAAGTATATCTTGTCTCTTGGTCGTACCGTCATGTTCCAAGTCTAGAGCTTCACACTTCCCCTCCCAATGGAACTAATCATCAGTGACCAACCTCATCAGAGGCGTTGTCTCTCGTCTCGTCTTTTTGTTGAATGACACCAACAGGGGGTATTTCAGCCTTCAGCCCCTCATCTCCACTTGGTTCCCAGCAACAAACGACTAGAAGCGGGGAGCCGAGAGGACCAGCGGCCCAGAGCATGTTAGTTTATCGTTGGTGCCTTGTAGTCTCATAACGTTCAGGTTGGCCCATGCGAAATCGAAATTCCACGAGCACGCGACGGCCAGTCAATTAAATTTGATTTGATCCTGCCTTGACCATGCTTGGGCCCCAGCTGTTCGATTTGAAATAAAGGGCTCACCTGGCTCCGGGGCAAGTTATAACGCAGCCGAGTAAGGCATGCTTTCAAGGTGTGAGTGGACACACTGATAGCCCGCCTGCGTTGGCTCTAAAACTAACATCTGCAACCTTCATGTGCTTGAAGCTTTTGACAATCGGGCGATATCGATATCATTGATGTACAAGTCAAACTTTCATACAGAGGACAGATAGTAAATCGTCGCTTGGCACCCAGTTTGAACGCGATATGTTCCGTAGCGGCCTCTACAGCTGGATCGTCAGGGGCCAGTGAAATCTGTTCCCAAGAGCTGAATAGTCTAGACCAGCGACAACGGTGTCTCCTCATCGCACTAAGCGTGCCGGCGCCGTTGTCTTGACGCCATCTCTCTCATGCGGCAATAGTCATTTGAGGGTCAACCGGCCAATCCAATAGTTCAGGTTGACACGATATATGTCGCTTGGTTCGGCTATCAACGTCTCGGTGGTTGCAGCAAGAGTTGATCGACCTTGACGTGACAGTTTGAAGCAAGAAACAACGTCGGAGGATGTTCAAACGTGTTCAAAATGGTAATCTCTATGTTGGATCAACTCCACTGCTGACGTATCCAGCATATCCCTGGCAGCAAAAGTTGTTAACGGGCCAGCCAGCCATAACGCGCAGAGGGGAAGGAAACCATTCGTGACAAGCATCTACCACCTAAGCGACGGATGTGTGGGGGAACAACCGAGGATGAACTCATCAACGCCGCCTGAGAACGCGAATCCTTCGTAGTTACCAACGGTAACCGATTTGCTCGGAATCCTTTGGCCGAAGTTTGTGCTTTTAGCCGCATGAAAGTATGTGATAGTAACTTAGAAGGTTTGAATAGTTATCGTTTTATCCCACTTGCCGTACTGGCTCTAGCACAGTACGCGGCTCAACGACTTCGTTGACGTTGGTCGTTGATGTTCTCGTCATTGAGAATATGACGCCCGCTTTCGCGATTGAAACTTTTTGGTTGACTGTGCTCACCCTGGTCTCTACAGGGTGCAAAATACGACTTTTTCGGTTGTTTCCCAGTCAATATTTAATAGGTCGATGCTTCAAACTTCCAAGAAACCGTCATGAAACGCACGACAGTGAAACTCTTATGGAGCACGGAGCATAACTCGAAACACTCATGTCCGTCAACATGTTTGACGAGTGTCGATCCAACCCCTCCTTGTTGCAACGAACCACATCGTTGTTGCTGTAGAATTCGCAGGGATGTTGTAAGAAAAAGGACCCTGAAACTGTAAAAGATCCTTGCGAGCAAACGTGATCTTCCGCCAGTTGAAGATGCTTATTGCAAAGCCCGATCGAAACTTTGTGGGATGATGTTAATACTGAAAATCGCGAGAGAATACTTAGGCATTTAGGCAAAATTAATCTGTTTCAATGACGGACAGTACGAATCTCAGTATCGGGCGAGTACCTTCCCTCCTTAGTCTTGAGGTCATGGAAAGAAGCTTCAGTGCCAGTTGGTTGCTCCTGCCGGAGAGTCTTGTCGAGCAGATCATGCAAGTACTACCAATAATTACGAATTAATCCAAGATTCTATTCTATTTCATCATCTTCTAATTTATATCAACATAAATCCTTCCTCGTGTAAACCCATACCAGGAAGATACTCCAGCCTATCATCTTCTCAATCGATGTCCCAGCACCATGCCAGCAAAGGCAATCAATCGATAAGCAGTTCCGATTGCAACCAAAACACCAATGTTGAGCCACTTGCGGTCAAGATGATATCCAGTTGCCTCAGCTGCAATATCGACCTGGAAGAGATATGCAAAAGGTGCCACAAGCTGTCCAAAGTACAGTTCCGCCAACCACGTAGCAGGAGATGCTCGCCAAAGCCACTCCATATGCCAATCCTTGACAGATGCCAATGGAGGCGCGGAACCAGAGAGAATACCAGTGATGAGGGCAATCATGGTAGCAAACAGTGGTGCATCTTCACGTCGAACAACCATGCTTACGATACTTGCAAGGCCGTAAATGCAGTAGAAGTACAGCAAATTTGTGAGGAATGCGAGGCCCCAGTCAATGATGGGTACAGACAACAAGAACAAGGGCACGGTGAAGTGCATGCAACCAAGAGCCATACGTGGAAAGACAGAAACAACCTTGGCTAGGAAGTAGGCCAGTCGGGAATGGCCTGCTTCGGCCTCTCGCCTGTACAAGAGTGTCTCTTCGGAGAAGAGTTTGACTCCAGGGGCACCCGCAACAAGGCCAATAGCAATGGCAATAAGAAGTGCGAACTGTGGTGCAGAGAAGAAGTCGATAGCTGTCGACAAGACCTCGTAGGGCTCGTGGAATAGACCGACAAACATAATACCGTTCTTGGGGTTGTTGGCGAGACCAAGTAGGGCACCTGCGAGGACAGCAAGACCCATCTCGGCAAACAAAGCAGCCCTCGCGCGATATTGCTGAAGCATTGCGCGGCAGAGGCAGAGCCATCCTTGTTTGATATAGGGAGCACCACGTTTCTTGAGGGCTTGGCGCATCCCTGTATCACCCAGCATCGTGGACCTGACACTTCTGCGCTCGTAAGCTTCTTCCGATTTGCTCTGGCGCATCTTAGCCCAGTGCGAGATGAGTGCTTCCTTGGAAACGTCACCGGCACTGTTGTACTCCCGACCGTTGCCAGTGATGATATCGGTAATCACATCAGCATGGTTGCTATGCTCGGGGAATTGGAAACCCATGCTCTCGAAATATGTTTGCGACTCCATTTGAGGGCCTTCATAAATGGTCTGTCCGTTACCAAGCAGGATGAGATTATCAAACAGGTCGAAAATTTCAGTTCGCGGCTGGTGAATGATGACAATGATGGAGATGCCGAGTCTTGCGATAGCCTTGAGCGTGCGCATGATGGATGATGCTGCGGTAGCATCCAAACCACTGGTTGGCTCATCAAGGAAGATAGCCATTGGGGCAGCTGCCAATTCCATGCCAATACTCACTCGCCTTCTCTGACCACCACTGATGACTGGCTTGCCCACGCTACCGACCCGAGAATCTCGCACGTGCGAAAGCTCTAGACAGTCAATGACAGACTCAACATGAGCTTCAACATCTTTCTTGCTCCAGTTACGAGGAAGTCGGATACGTGCCGAGTGCACAATGTTCTCGTGAACCGTCAGCTCCGGTAACACGATATCATCCTGAGGCACATAGCCTGTCAACTTCTTGTACTGCTTCATCTTGCCTGGAGTATTGTTGACCGCGACGATACCGCCAGTATTGCTCGTTTTGCCCATTAAAACGTTGACAAAGGTCGATTTGCCAGCTCCTGAGCCACCCATAACAGCAACGAGCTGTCCCTGCTCAATAGAGCCTGTCACGTTCTGAAGGATAGGTCTTGGACTCTTTTTGGGATGAAAGACAAGATCAGAGTATCTGAAGGAAAGGCCGAAGTTGGTTGCCTCAGCGGCTCGTCGCATGGATTCAACAAAAGCTTTGAGCTGTGGGTTGGCCTCCATTTCTTTCTGCTCTTGCTCCGAGCTGTAGACGCTGTTCCGCGAGAGAGCAGCCTCAAAACCAGTTCGGGTGCGTCCCTCTCGGAAGTCTTGTCCGTATAGTGAATAAGGACTGTAGCCAGGCTGCATTGGAGCCATCTCATTATCTTGATCTTCGGGCAACTCCTTATATCCACGTCCAGTGATTGTCGCTTTGACGGCCCTCATGGTCTTGTGTCTCTTTAGGGCACCAGCATGGGCCTTGGATGTTCTCTGCCATCGTGAACGGAACATCAAGACGAACATACCAACAAGGAGCAGGAAATCGATTATGACTAGAACGCCTACAGGAATCAGATACCTCTCAAAGGAGGCACCTTCTGGACACCTGCTGCCAGATAGGCATGGTGTTGGAGTCGAAGCACCAGGCTGGCAATATGAGCCGGCAGGGCATCTAATCTTCTTCATGCCCTTTCCCTCCAAAGGACAATAGTGGCCGGCCTGGCAGATAATGGGCTCGAAAACCCCCATCCCCACGTTTGTGCCGTTCAATGAGCAAGTCATGCCTGAGAGACGTGCAACTGTGCACTTCTCAAGAGGAGGACATGATTGAGGGAGTGAATTGATGGTGTTGTTCTGACCTGTAAAACGTCAATTTCGATTTCAAGCAACCATTTCAGTGAACTTACAAAGGAACCCTTCCTTACAGCCATACTTCTGCCAGGAAGACACGTTCTGCAGCTGCAGGGGAAGGGCACCAGGCCTCCAGCAGGGTGCAGCATCAATAGGAAGCTTATCGTAAAGAAGCTGATATGTGGTTCTGTAGAAACTGGTCGAGAAGCTCGATCGGTTGGTGCCAGTACAGTCTCGGTCGTAAACAGTGAGCGTGTTCTTGTCCTTCAATGGCTTAAGAGAACGGCTCTTGGAGTCCCAGACGAGATCACCTCCGACAGGAGGGTTGGAATTGTCTTCCATGGGCAGATCGAGCGAGCCCTTGGGATTCTTGGCCTTGTACCATTTTCCGCTTGTGATGTTGTATACACCTTGTGTTTGGTTTCCAATGCATTGCCATGCTGCTTGGCCATTATCGAAACTCGCTCCGGCTTCGGCGATCTTGTCGAGTCCAGGTAGCGCACGAAGAGCGCAAAGACATGCAGTTGTGTCGAGAAAACTTGGTGTATCAGGCTTGGCACCTGGAAGGAAAGGTTGTTGTGGTAGCTTAGCGTCATCGACGCCATAACTTGAGAGCGACATTGTGGCGTATCAATTGTTGCTCAAAAAGATAGAGAGGTTCTTGGAAACTTTGACTCTCTGTTTCTCACTTATATCCTCGTGGGAAAGGAACAACAACAGCAACACTCATCATGTCAAGCCAGCAGGGCGGCATGTACACCATCTTATAAGCTGGCTGGGACTCTGTGATCCTACAACCTCAATGAGGAAGAAAAATGAAATTCATTGCCTGAGATCCAAACGGGATTCCGAGCCCAGGGCTCGGACTTGGGATCTACCATTCAAGGAGCCTGAATGAGACTCATGCGATGGACCTTGGGCAGTGCTGGTCAGATTTTAGTCTCCGCGATGGATGCACAGGGTTGGATTCCCAAAAGGCGGTGCTCGAGGATCCTCCTAGGGTTTCAAGATATTGCAATGTTTACAGTCACTTCTGAGCGGAAACTCGGAGCAATTATCTCACCATTGGCCAGGCCAGCGATACGAGAAAGCCATAATCTTGTGATAAGGCGACGTCGTGCTGAATGATATGTCTTGATCTGTATTCCTGGTTCTTTAGCGAAGGAAGGCCAAGAAATGCTGTCAGCCTCTTTTCTTTTTCTCCATATTACCGATGCCAGCAGCCAATGCCTCAACAACAAGGACAAGGCCAGGGTCTGTTACATCAGAGGCGGCAGCTCCTGCGGGTCGTCAGCGCCTGGTCGAACCAGATAAAGCCTAGGTCGAGGCGCATTTGCATCTTGCTCAGCTCTGAGTTGTGGGGAGCTAAGGCTTAGCGGAAACGAATTTCGATATGAAGGGACGACGTAGGGCTGATCTGACTTGCTCGAGACTGAAGTCCTCTATGGGATGACCATCTCACTGAACAACTGGTATTTTAAGGAAATGGCTCGATAGGGTTTCATCTCGCGCTACGAAGCCACTCTCCTGACTAGGAACATAGATGTCAGCAATGGCGTCGAGCCGTGAGACGATGCTTGGCTGGATTTGTTAGCCGCGCGATCTTATTCTCCCAATATCCACATCTTATTTCAACGTCCCTGGGAGCTATTAACCGATGAACCCCTGGACAATTCCATTCTTACACGGAATAAAAAAAGATTGCTATCATGCGGTCTTCGTGGCAGTGTCAGCGATAACGATGAATCCTTCCTCGAGGCTCGCGGCATGTGCTTCGCTCTTCGGGTCCGACCAGGCGCGATGATACCGTCATGTCAGCACTCATGTTACCTTGAGTCCCGATCCTCAAAAAGAGGCAAGAATATGCAGCTCAGCTCGCCAATCCGACACTGGATGCAGTGGTTGGGTTTACGTATTCTCCTTGCGCCTTTCCTCCGTTTTAAGAAAACTGCACGCATACTACCAAGGCATAATGGTCTTGGCGCATCAACATGTTGAAAATATCTCCTTCGTGTTATTGGTGTTGAACTGGAGGCGATTTCATAATACAACTACATGACCTCATCAGTACTGAGCTTACCCTGAGGTTCAGTGTCAGATGTCTTTGTCAATGCTGGGTCTGGAGGCCCAACGATATTCAAGATCATGCACTAGAACATGGGCCTCCAATATCTGTTAAATGGATTCCGAGAAACGAAAGACAAATCGAGCGTCTGGCAGGCGGTGTCAACTTCCTCCACGATTCTGCATTGCTGACTTAATGAAGTTACGCTGATTCATGAGAGAGCTGCAACAACCTGTGATAGCAAGTGTACCACAGTACCAACAAGGCGTCTTCTATGATTCTGCGCAAATGGTTAACACCAATGTATGTAAAGGAAACCATTTCGTAAAGTATCGCCGTATATTTGACTAATATGTTCAAAACAGACATTTAGCTTGGCAGGACATGGAAGGGAACTTGTCGAAAGTTATCTCGGGTCATGGGAATGAAGCATAAGGAGAAATCCGCTATGCTGATAGCGACTGTATGAGAAGTCTCTAGATTGTTATTGAGACCGAGGCTATTCGAGTGAGCCAGTGATCAACTTGATCTATGTGATTGTGTTGAAGAATAGTACCCGAAGTGAAGGCCAGCCTCTCGGTTATAGTCAAAGGTGTCTCCGAGCTGGGTTGCTACTCATGTTGGCAAGAGTATTGAACCGAACTTTTCGTCGACAAGACAAAAAGTCGAGAACTTGACGCTCGCCGTATAAGCAGCTCCGAAGAAACCGAGCGCCGGACGGTCCTTCATAACAGAATTCAGATCATGCATCGAGCAGAGGACATTCACCAGAAACGGTATGCTGCAAGTCTAGGGTAGCAAAGCCGCACGAAGCCATATAAATTCAGAACGGAGGATGGTTCTTTGACTTCAAAAATTGGTGAGCTTCTGAAGAGAGAAGGAAGTCTCTCAGGTTAAAGTCAACTCCCTGACTGCATTATCAAAGAATAACGAGAGTATCTATATCATTACTGAAATCACTGAAGTCTCCGGCACGGCTATCGAATCTGGATCCCCATGAGATCAAAGGCAGATAAGAATAAAGATCTCTCTTTTCATGACTCGGTCATATACTAGGCTGAGATTCCTCGCTATTCCTAAGCTCCATAGCAGACATTGATACATGTAGAATTGATGACAATCAATTTGTCCGTATGCCTCTTCTCTCACCCTCCGTGATGTCTTATTGCACATGCCGGAAAGTGGAGGGCCATGTCAACGACGCCCTAGAACTATACCGCCAGCCACCCCGATTCTGAAAGGCTCAAGACTTGTCAATTACACGCATCAGCTGCCCGAATTCGCCTAGCAAGTCGAACAAGAAAAGAGGAGATAGTGATATGATGAATGATTTGTATAGCTGTTGCCTTTCAAGTCTTGTGAGGTTTGTTACGGAACACAGCCTGGGGGGGGGGGTTGTTCCGACAGTGGAGGTCTACTGAACTCGGAACCGAGGCAACAACAACAAAAAATAAAAGACAGAGTTCAACGTAAAGAGACAAATAAGAACTTACAATGAGTCTTGCTGTATTGCAATCAATAGTTTGTGATTGGATGTATGTGTAGATGCGGTGTGAGATCTTCGGTAGCGGGAGCCGAATGCCCTGTTATCTCAATTGCCCGCGTTACGTCCTCAAAACTAACAGGAATAAGGTACCTTGGCTTAGTGCTTGAGTCGGCGGTGGCTTGCCTAGTACCTACTCAACGAGGGGTTCGTGCCTGATCAGCAATCCAGTTCTACCTTTCACATCATAAACATTCTGTCCTGTTAATAGCCTGTCAACCATTACATTAAAATAATGAAGGTCACTCAGGTAAGTCCAGTCAAGTTTCACTCACAGCTATTTCTGTGAGATGCTCTAGGATTTTGCTAACGTCCATGATAGCTTTGGTACTATCCTATCAAAGGACTTCGAGGCATTCAAGTCCAGTCGGCCAAACTAGGCCCACAAGGACTTCAATATGACCGTCGTTTTATGCTTTACAAGATTGAGAAGTCGGGCGACTTCAGCAAGGTCCAATTGGCCGGTCACCCAGAATGCAGTCTTTTCGCACAAGAAGTCGTTGGCGACAAGATCCGGGTCAAGTACCTGATACCAGAAGAGCCACTTGTGCCATGGAAACCAGAGCAGGACACTGTCCTTGAAGTCCCAATTGAACCGGATATTAATGAATTGAGCAAGGCAGACGTCAGCCTACATCAAAGTCGTGTTATTGCCTACCGCATGGGTCCCAAATATGATGCATGGTTCACCGCCTGTTTTGGTTTCGACACAGCTCTCGTCTTCATCGGCGATGGTCGACGTCCTGTGTTGGGAACTTTCTCCCCCAAGGCTCAGAGTACTCCTCCGTCATGGCCAATGTTGCTTCTCAACCACATTCTAGGGAAGAAAGCCGCTGAAGATGACTGGATCACCTTTACTGATTGTGCGCCTTATCTATTCACCACAGAAGAATCTCTCAACAACGTCAAAGCCCGGCTCTCGACATGCGACGTTGAAATGAAGGCTATGCGACCCAACATTGTTCTGGATGGCGAGACCGCATGGGATGAGGACTTTTGGGCACAACTGACCATTAATGGAGCCCATCAAGTAGCTCTCACCAAGATGTGCGGACGATGCACTTCGCTCAACGTTGACTACTCCACTGGCCGTGCAGCCAAAGGGGAGCGTGGCACGGTACTCAAGAAGCTCATGTCTGACCGAAGAGTCGATACTGGATCAAAGTATTCTCCAGTTTTCGGCAGATACGGGTTTCTCACCAGTAACCCTGATGGCGATATGACTATATCCATTGGTGACAGTGTGGAGGTGACCAAAAGAAGCGCTGAGCGTACTGTATGGGATTGGGCATTGGGGGATCCCAAAATCGCAAAATACTACCAGTCGTCCTCAGCCACGAAGTCGAGCATCCCCATTGTTCTCTCATTCTGGCTGACCGCTGCGGCTCTGCTGGGCCTGCTCCCGTGTTGGCTTTTACTTGCCTGAATAAACATACCTAATTCTTCAATCAATGTGCCAGAAAGAGTGACAAGTGCAGCAACGTTGCCTCAGCGAACCGCCCTCAAACTGCCGGCCGGTATCTTTGAATATGCACAATCTTGCAAAGAAGGCAGCTCGTAAGAGCAGATGTGACCCAAACCAGCTTTGTGTCCGGCCGCAAACGCCCAGTGTCCGTCCGCCATATCTCGGTGCGGGAGGCCGGAGGGGTGGGGACTGGGGTCAGCCCTTTACCTCCGACGCCGAGACGGAGCGGTCTCTCTTCGGCAAGGCAGTGTCCGTAAAGGGCCGGAGGCGAGCAGTCACACGCAACTGACAACTTCTTGTCCGAGCATCTGGAAACGTTCCATCAACCCGTGCATTCTAATGATTTGCCGAAGTATGACGAGGTCGTCACACGAACTGGTCGCACAAAAGCCCTAGCACAATCTGAAGAGCATGGTATGCCCTGCCACCCCGATCGTTGAGTGACATGAATTTGCATGGTCGAAGAGCTCGTCAACTGATGCTGGTGAGTTTTGAAACAAAGCAAGACAGGGCAAAAGAGTTCAGCCCGTCTCTAAGCGAACAGCCAACGGACCAATGAGCGAGGTGAAAGACTGAATCAACGTTGATACTGTCATGTACATATGCTCGGACATCCCGCAAAGCATCTCAAAAGCTCCGGGTACGTTCCCCGATGGGACCGTGTCGGCCGGGCGGGCGGCATGTCGGATCCGTTAAACATGGAGGGTGTGTCGTGCCTCGTGATAGTTGTTAAGGTTGTCGGCATGACTCAAGATAAAGTTCCGCAGAAACGAGCCATGATTGAATACCAAAGTTTATATGATGGTTGTGAGGCTGGAAGCGTCTACGTCAGGCATTGGCGTGTTTCGGTAATTTGGAAAACCCCTGGTTCGTGTGTCGACGTTGCTCCCCACCGTTGGGAGCGTGAAGCTGGGGGGACCTAGGCTCGCGAGTGCACCGTGTGCAGAATGGAAGCAATACGAGATAGCGTCTAGGTTGTTCTGGAAGGCTTCTGGTGAAGATTGGTCTTTTTGGCGGGCCGCTAAAAACGTCGATCAGACTGGGGGCGGCGTGAAGCCTAGAATAGCATCCGCGTTAAAAAGGTATCCATAGCTAGCTCTGTCAACGATCTCGGTGCTGGTGCTCCCTCAGAGTGAATCAGGTAGCTTCTTTTCTTCGCTGCGCCATGACACAGACACAGACTGCCACAGCCATCCGGATATTTCCCAGGAGAAGATGATGCACATTATTCCACGTCAGCTTGCGTCTGGTAATGGAAGTTGGTTGCCCATGAGCAAGGCGATCGCATTGACCCGCGCAACCTAGTCCAATCCAGTCAAAATCGGCCCGGGGAAGGGAAGTGAAAATGAAGTAAGCATCCGAGCGAGGTGCTAAGAGAGGAGAGAAAAGTTTAAAGCGATGTAGTAATGAGAATATTGCAGAGGGAGGATCGTGATGAGATGAGACACGAGATCTACACGATGGTGCACTGAGAGAAGGCAGGGACTCAATACGAGACCCGAGGCGGACGATAGAAGAGGAAAGATTAGGGCAGCCAATGTCGTACTGTAACTCAAGGTAGGTGGGAGGGGAGATTACAGGACTTTGGCCTCTTTCCTCACCTCAAGTTTCTGGGCCTTCCATTGGGGCCGGGGTTGGGCATGAGAAGGCAGGTGCACTAGCCAGCAGCTACTGTACCTAACGTCGTGAACTTACTCGTAAACTCCGGGCCAATGGAGGCTGATTAGATCGAATTGCTAGGTAGGCTAGGCCTCTTGTAAAAGATGAAAAGACTGGGGGAGACTCTTACTGAGGTAATGATACTAATCAAGGTCCTGTTCATGGTTCATTTTCACGCATCCACCACGTTGATGATGATGATGATGACAATCACTTGGCTAGCATTAGTAGTAGAGAAGGAGTCAAAGCTAAAAGCAGAATGTTTTCATTTGTGACGATAGCAATACACTAAAGTTGATGCGTGTGTTCCTCTCATCCTATTGATATCCTCTGGTTCGCCCCGTATCTGTCTGGCTTGAGCCATAATCTATTTCGAGCGCCGACCCTAAAACACCAGTCCCATCCATAGAAATCGTTGTTTTTCTGTCCTTGCGCCATGAGCCAAACGGAAAGTTTTGTTGGCTCCAATAAGATGAGGTCATAACGGCATTCCCCTTTGATTTGTCTCCCGCCCAAAAGTACTGTCAGCAGCCAAGTTGTGTTGCTTCTGGCAGTGGAGGTTGAGGAGATAAGACCAAAGCGTGGGGTAAACCCTGCGAAAGTAAGAAAAAGAAACGAGAGAAAATAAAAAAAATCCAACAAACACCGTTTTGATGCAGGCGATGAACAACAAGCCAGGTATTACAAGGAAGAGAAGACGAAAAGGAAAAAGGGGAAAGGAGATGAAATGAAGAAAGAGACAACATGAAAAGAGACCAGTCAGGATCACCTGTAACAGATCAGATCTCCCAAAAGGGAAAGTTCCTAACTGGGACTGCAGATTGGAGGAGAGCTCCAGCAACATGACACGTCTAACAGTCCGGTCTTTGCATCGTTGCGTTGCGTTGAGTCTTAGGCTGGTCTGGTCTGGCCTGGCCTGTAAGCTTGGGTTGTCGACTTGGGTAGGGCCACAAGCGAACGAGACAGCGAGACAGAAGCGTTGGAGCTTGGTGAGCTAGTGAGTGAGAGGTCTTCGCTCCAAGTCGCAAGGCCAAGGGTGAGGGGTGACTAGTGCTGCACAATTCCGAAAACGGGCCACAGGTCCCTGTGAATGGAATCTCCCACGTGGAACGTGCAGGGCGCTATTCCGTCATGGAAATCAGAGGCAGAAGCGTAAAAAAGTCAAAGTCACCCAAAATACCACCGTTTGGCCGAATACCCAGGAGACACTGACACAGTCCGACTGAGTCACTGTATCAGCTCCTAATGTACTCCAAATTGTTGTTTGTTGGTTGATGTCTTGTCCAATGCATGCAAGCGTATGTGTTGTTCTTCGAGGCCCAGCTCAGCTCAGCTGAACTGGGCATAATAGGAAAATCTCAAGCCAGTGAGTGTAAGTCGAAATGACGTTGTGTGTCAACTGAAGGTGAAAAAAAATGCTGTGATGGGTGCACGCGAGGGAGTGTGTGACGGTACGGTAGCCGTGCATCCAGAGCCAGCTCCGGGCTGCCGTTCCGCAGTACGTAGCGTACTGTAGTGTAGCGTAGCAGCAAGTAACTTGTGCCAAGTGCAATCAAATCAAATGCCCATGCTGAGACCATCTTCTCTGATCGCAAATGTGCATCTGCATCGGGACCAAGAAGGAGAAGCTTTCCACTTTCCGCTTGGGTTGAGCCTCTCGCGTTTTGTAAGTCAGGCCATGTCAGCTGCAGAAGTAGAAGAAAAAAGTGAAAGCACAACAAAGCAGCTGCACACACATTTTTGCATGTGGCTGCCAAAGACTGTCTCGGCATTAAGTGACTTGCGCATATACACACAAGCCCTTAAGCAGACTGCGTGCAAGGTCGGCATAGATGGAGCTTGCAATAGGTGCACTCCCAGATCATCCAGTGAGGACCGGACCGACAGTGCTGGCAGATCCACTGGACAAGAGTGTTGTCCGACTTGATCATTCGGAACTGGTGGGCGCAAGCGTTGGCCATTTTGTCGGGAATTGTGGCGGTGTTGCGGGTGGTACAGTAAAGGTGTAGATGCTGTCGAGAGTCTCTTGAACCCTCTCACAAGATGTGATGGCCTGATTGGATGCGGCTATGTTCCTGGGGGATTACAATATTAGCCTTGCATGTATGCATGAGACAGACAACCCAACATGGGCTGTATGTAAGTTGTAAGCAGATATGTAAGATGCGGTATGTAGAACGCAACCTCATGTCCGCTATTCCTTGGACTTACACGATAGCTGTTGTATGAAGCGTCAGGGCTTTCAAGGCGGAGTGCGGTGAGATGCTGATAATGCAATGCAACAACAGGATGAGAGATGTCCTTTTATGGGTGTAAAAGGTGAGAGTTGAGGTAGTAGAGTAGGCAATGTGTCAGAGTTGTTGTAAAAGACGTCGTGATTCATCAATAGCTGAGTGAGGGAGGAGGGCCACAGGTCTTTATACTTGAGAACGGGAGCGAGGATCAGGTGAAGTGACAGAGTTTCGGTGTTGCACGCTCAGTCGTTGTTGCAGTGCAAGCAGGACAAGGCAAGGCAATGCAATGCGGTTCAAATGTAAGGTACAGAACAAAGATCAGAGTTCTGATATGATGTCGTTTGCAAGGAAGGACTGTCAACCGGAAGCCGGGATGAGGAGGGCCGGGATGAGGCTTGCAGCAACGGGCCTGGGAGATAGACGACGGAAGAGGCACAAGCAACAAGGCGGAAATGCCGACAAGGTGATGCCAACACCAAATTGAGTAGAATAAACGGACGATTGACGGGAGACAAAGCGACCGAGCGACCGAGCGAGCAAAGACGAGAGGGAACAAGGTTATGTGAAGTGAGGTAGGTAAACTATGGGTATGGTATGGATATGGGGGTTTGTTCTTCTGGCACAGTAGCTTCAATGTTACAACAACGAGGGACTCCCGGGGGACATTGGCGATAATGTACCCGCCAACGGGTCCCAATATCATGGATGTGTGAATGGAGGGACGGACGGACGATGTTGTGAAGGCCGTGCCCTTGCTCGACCCTATCCTGTCCTGACTTTCCTTTTGGTCTTGAGCCGTCATGCCCATGCCAGGGCATTAAGACAGTTAATGTGGAATCTTGAGTGTTGGGTCCTTAAAGGTACTGTAGGTAGAGTCGTACGTAGTACAGGCAGTGCAGTGCAGTGCCGTACTGTACTCAGAAGTATAGTTCTCTCTCCTCCTGTCGGCCCAAATCCCAGATGTGCTCCCAATCCCCGCTAAAAGTACGGTACGGTACGGTACAGACGGACGGGGTTGTAAAGGATTCCCTGTCCTTGACACTTCTGGAAGATTGAGAAGAATAAAGAGGGGGAGGGGAGAAGAAAAGCCTAGGTAGGGAAAGGAAAACCTCCACTAACAGAGGGAAGGGAAGGGAAGGGGGGTGTATCTCTTAGGTTGGAAGACGGGGCCCTCTAAAGAAAACAGCCTAGGGATCGGTTCAGCAACTGAAATGGGGTTTGTAGGCAGCGAACGACTGAGAAGCACAAGCAAAAAAAAAAGTGAGTGAATGAGTGAGTGAGTTAGTGGTGGAAGGTCAGTCAGGTACCGAGACCAACCGAATGACAAGGTAAGGGATACGATCCTATAACCTCCACTATCACATTGAAATTCAATTAGACAGGATCGAATGGGGTTGGGAATGGGGATAGCATGGACTGCAAGAGTTTAAGGTATCCACTGATGCAGGTACGTCGCCTTGTTTGATCGCGCTAGGTACGGCCAATTACTGCGTGTCGGTTATGGAAGACCGAACAGATTCAAACAGAAACCGACAGAGAGGAAAAGAGGAATTGGGAAGAAAAGAGACAACTCAATTTCAGAGGAGGGGAATGCCGGATTAATGAGGAGAATAATTCCCCAAGATCGGATAACGCAAGCCAACTTGTTTAGCAACTAAGGCACTCCGTATCTAAGCATCTAAGGTATGGATGGTGTGGTAAGGCTACAGTAGAATATTGTACCTACCTATACGAGTAAGGTAAGGTCAAGTTAAAGGTTAAACGACACCTCAAACTTAAGGATAATGCAGAAACAGACGCAGAAGCAGACAGACTTCAAGAAGCCACGGGCAAAAAGCCAACTGATTTGGAATGGCAGGGCTTCGCTGAGGCACACCATCAAACCATAGGGCACCTGTGTCCTGGTTCTCGGGGCCAGCCACCAGCCCAGCAGCCTCCAGGATCATATTTCACAGTGGAGACCTCCACTACCTTTACGTTCCAGGGGCACTTCTAGGGGGGTGCAGCACTAAAAAGACTGAGGTGAACTGTCTTGGGTTGGATCGGGCGTAAGCCGCAAAAGGGGAGCCAAAAAGCTTGTGAAGTGGTGCTAGCCTTAGGGAGCAAAAAGACTTAGGACCTCTACTTTGAGTGACAAAAGAATTCAGGTAGGTTTAGTATAAATCTAGAAGGGCTTTAGACTAGTTATATTTGTCACATGGGATAAAGCTCCCAAGTTTTCTTGCCTCCCCTAGGCTAGGCAGCTTCTAAAGACAGAGGCATGCATTCTAAAACTGCCCTTACGGAATCGATACCGAAAGTGCGGCAGATAAACCCAAAACCTTGGTCTAGACTCTAAGAGTTAGCACACCGGCCGTGCCGAGGCGAAATGTCCATTCTGAAATAGTGAGACTGCCTACCTGGCGAGGTTACAGGTAGGTCTTGCTTCTGACCATCACGATCTGAAAGCTCCAGTTCGAAATAGAGGTGTGATCCGGTAAAAAAACAACAACATGGCCTTCTTGTTTTTTGTCACGTCTTGGGAGTTTGTATTCATCCATTCATCCCTGAGTGTGATGTAAGAAGAAGCGGACCCCACCCCGCGGCGCGGGTAAGAAATCATACTCATCCAATGTCAAGATAGGATATTTACCGAAGGGGTAATGATCCTAGTGCAAGATATTCGACGTGTCGTAATTGACTTCTATACGCAGCACAGCACAGCACAGCAGGGACTTTGGAAAAAGGTACCAAATGCAGTAGAGATGTTCATCAAGAGACAACTGACTACGGTACCTAGACGGAACTAATAAAAACAAGCAATTGAAGAGTGTTGATATAAAAGTGCGGCTTCGGAGAATAAACCAAGCCACCACAAACAAATCTGGAAGACACAGGGTTTCAAATAAGCTGAAGCGTCAATCAATCTTGTCGTCTCTTTTCCCCGTGCATACATACGACTTACACATAGTTATTACCAACCGCCCGGGCCTCTAAACTGCCACGTAAGGTTTTCGAATAGAACCTCCACTGCAAAAGACGCCTGGAAACTCAGCCCTAAACCTCAAACATTGTCACTAGGCGAACTTCACCGTGTCAAAAGGCCCATGATCCTGCAAAACCCTAATGTTCCTTGTCCAAAGAAATCATGCCACTTGAAACTCGCCGGAGCCTCCGACCACAAGTCTGGTCCTGATCTGTGCTTCTGAGTCTGAGGCTGGGGGATCATCGTAATAAAGTCAACTCCAGACATCCATGGAATATGACATTCGTCAACAGGGAACGATACGTAGGAAACAACAGCCGGATGCAGTAATAATGTTGTCTGACCGCTGTCCCTGTCATCAACCTAGTACCCAGTCGATCATCTGTTGGCGGTACTATGGAAATCTCCCGTTCAAACAGCTATTATCAAATCATGTCCTGATTCTGATTGTCCAAGCACAACCAATATAAACAGCCACCTCAGCAACTTTCTATTTCGTTCAGCGTACTGTACCAAAATCGGCTTCTTTCCGGGGCTCGTGAAATAATAGCCCTGTCGCTATGCCTGCCGCGCTTGAGCTTTTTGCTGTATTGTTTCTTACAGAATGTTTTTCGATTTTAATTTAATGTCTTTGCGTTCAGACCATCAAACGCCACAATCAATTCCCGTCCGAAACAACTTGTTGGTGCATGTTGGTCTCTCTTTCAGCTGCAGGGCCGTAAAACAGCTCAAGAGTATAGCAGCCAATCATAGCTGAGGAATTAAGCTAGTTCTTTATGACAGCCGTTTTATCAACTCGCCTCTGTCTGTCTGTACCTCATTGGAACAAGCTTGCCTGGGCATATGCAGTCTATTCACACCCATAATGTCGCCGCCGTAAGATGAGCAGTCGGAGTTGTTGCCGCTGTTTGGCGGTCACTTATCCTAACAATCTTGTCTTGTCTATTATCATCTGCTGCATTGGTCAGCTTTACGCTATCCCATCTGCTGCACCTTTTGGGATATACAGGCGAGCATTCGCTATTCACCCACGTTTGGCGGGGAGGCGTGGCTGAATATCCTTGCAACTCGTGGACCCCCATCCCGATGCTGGATTCATGACGATGTTGAGCCGCACTCACTGACCGCCCGCCTCAGTCCACTCTAACTTAAGCCAGTCGACCCGTCCCGTTTATTTGAGATATCAATGACATTTATTACACTACCTACGTATGGATCTAATTACATTGTCCCGTATGTTTGTATCGGCTTGTGGGGGCTTCCGTCAGTGGTGATATTGCTCCCGAATATGGTTTGTTTACTCAGACGAATGCTGACTTGGTATGTATGGTATGTGGTAAAGTCACATTTTGTCATTATAACATAATCCGGGTATTAACAAATTCTTACTTTTGTGTGTGTGTATGGTCTGATTCTGATTATCCCCTTTCAGCGAGATGCACCGAGGCAGAGTGAAGTTGTTCTGGGCCTACTTCCTCTTTCGATCTGTGACTGATGGATGACCCCATACTCTCTCCTTCTCCTTCTCCATCCCCTCCTCCTCCACTTTCCGCTTTCCGCTTACACGGATTGGAACATGAACCTAGGAAGGAAACCATCAACTCATCCATACCTGCCTGCCTTTAACCTTAGCTACCGACTGTTACTCTGTACCTTCGTACCTTCCCACTCTGAATAGTTCGCTTCCAATTCTCAAGACCCTGCAATCGAAATCTCGTCTGTCACCCCTTTTATTTTATTTTCCATCGTATCTCAGAACTCTTTCTCTTAGCTTCTCCATCTTCATCACAAACATAGACGTACATACCCGCAGCATCATCGTCAACCGTCACCTCCCCGGTTATCAAACCAAGCAAGGATTACAGGGAAATGCCTGCCTGCATGTGCTGTAGTTCCCTGCTTGCTTGATCGAAAAAGACAACGTGGCAGGCCTTGTCGCTTGTCTCTTCGCCTCGCTACCAAATTTTCCAGATTCATGGCGACTCCATAGTCGATCGCAAGTCTCAGCCGCCCAGATATGGTAATCCGCCTGATACCATCTCTAATTATCCGGTATTAGACTTTCTGAGATCCTCTTTGATAGCTACCCTACATAGAGCTCTCTTGGCGGATATCATTATCCTGCTCAACTGACTACCTACCTACCTACCTATGATCTTGGAGTACCTGCTACAATCATTAAATCTGCTGACTTCAACACCATGCGACCCTCACACGGACCACCAACTTACCCGGCACAGTTTACTCTCCCCGGAAACGACACCAAATCCGCTATCCATCCACAAGCAGCCTGTCGCCGGCTTAATCTGGCTGTCCCGGCATTTCAACCGCCCCCATTTCCACTAAGGCATGTCGACAAACCCCCTGGTCACCATTAAACCGCTGCGAGCTGCAAGTGTCCTGCAGTCTGCCATACTTTTGGAAAGCCACCCGTCCGGGACCCTGGCTTCCACAAGCCAAGATCGGTGGCCGTTGAATGTCAAGAATGCCCTACATGGGCTTCAACGGGCGTTCGACCCTCATTTCAACGCATCGCTTCTTAAACTGAAACCAGGAGGACCGCATATACAACATCATTGCGTTTGCTGAGAGAGTTTGCTCCTTCAACCACCTCGATATTCGGCCAAATGGAATAGAGGACCGCCTCGCTTGGGTTTCATCCCCTTGTCAGTGACCATAAAGAGTAACAAGAAGCAATTGATCGGTTGTTGCCCTTTCTGCTTTCGAACCCAACGGATACGCGTTCCCACACCCGTTCAGAGTGCAATTGGATCTTCTTGCATGTCAAAATCTGACATACATGGTTTTTCATCTCGACTTGAGCGTATCGAACGGCCCAGTCCACATCTGCCGGGGTACCGGCATCACATTTCCCCCATCTGCAAGTGCCTCAATTGTCTCTGATCTCCAAGCGGAGTCTCTGCCGTATATGGTCACTATCCCGCTGTCTTGAACCCTCTCGATCTTGAGTGACGTCGCTAACTCCATAACGGTAGTATCCCTGAGCTTCAGTTTGCATGTGTTGAAGCTTGGACCCAAGATTCTATGTGCCTCACTCAACTTTAGCTTTGAGAGGCTGTCTCATAGTTCTCATGCATTGAGCTGGATGTTTCATCTTGATTCCGGAACTCAAATTGGATTGTAAGGCTGTTATTTCCTATTTTCGAACCCTTTTCCTCAGCTCTGCATGGCTCAATGGGTTTGCGCTTGGCAATCGTCAAGCCTGGACTTCGTATCAGGTGATGGTATTTTTCAACAGACCACCAAGAGACCCTACCATCATAATCCACAAATTCCAGAACGCAAGTCGAACCTATGTCCTGGGTAATCAAACAACCATGGTCCCTGTCGGTCTGGTGTGAACACCTCCACCATCTAGTCATTGGCACGTCGGTGTACGAGTTCCCCGTGCAAAACTCCGAGTTGATAACACCACATCTACACTATTTCGCACGTTACCTCGTCCTAGAACTTCATCCCTGAAGTCAGTTGATACTGAATCTACGACTTCGGAGCAAGTTTCAGGACAGGGAAAGTTTACCAGCGATCGCTTTCTAATACTCCGACCCAGATGCCCGGTTTCTGGGGCTCCGAAGGATGAGCCTTTTTTTTTTTATCTATGCTCAAGACTACCGATCCCACGCTGTTGGTTTTTTTCGCAATTAGGGGGATTTTAACCATGCTGTGCCGAGCCTCGGAGAAAAACCCAACAAAACCTTGCACGATCAAAAAAATCATGCCAAGAAATCTCAGGATGACACCACAATTCTGATTCCGCAGCTATGTCCCTCATGTGAAGAACTTATTAACCCAATAAGGCCAACTGCAATGCAACTACCTCACAACTAGTTACGTGAAAGCGTGCAGATTGAGGTTACAGGAAGATACTTTCACATGCCAACTCGTGTTTTTCATTTAAGAGTAACAAGAGTTAGTGACTAGCCTGCTTCTATTTAAATGTGGGTATTCTATTTCGATAATGCAAGATAACTTAAGATGTCACACCAAATCGTGACAATACTCATCATACTCTCTCAACAGCTCGCCATGATGAAACGTTCAAGGGGACTTGCAGAGGCTACGCCACTATTGAGTGATCAGACAAGCCCCGTTGCAAAATCCCGAACTCTGGACGCCCTATCACATAAGACACATGATATGCTCTTATCTTGGTCCTCTCGGGCTTACTTCCCTGATCTATGAGATCATAACTTCGCCGGCACCAGTTGCAAGCGTCTCTGAACCCTCATCTTCAGGAGATTTGGGTTGCTCGGTTATGCCTCTAGACGGCGCAGTCTTCATCTCTAACACATCACTATCACTGCCTTGTCGTTCAAGGTCCTCAAATGTAAAGGCATCAGACAAGTTGACTGCCAGGAACGTCTTTGGTAGTTTGACCCTGCATGGGTGTTAGTTGATATTCACACGGCAATGGTGGACATCGGATGAAAAGACTTACTGGTTGAACTTGGCTCGGAGTGTCTTGATGACCTGCAACCAGTCCCCGTGGGGTGTCAAACTTCGCCTGGGAGCACATCCGATGCAATGTCGACTGTCGAGTTGAACATGCAAGGGATCGAAGACATGGCAACCAGGACTGATGGTGATACGAATGCTGTACGTAAACGTAGGCGCGTCGTGAGGCGATGATCCATCGCCTGATTTCATCTCTGCTTCGTAGAGCTCAAAGCAGATCTGAGAAAGGTAATCGAGCTCAGGGATAGTGCTACGCTTAATCTTGGTCTCTACACCTCCCTCGATGATACAGTTTAGCAATGTATAGATATGTGACTCCTTGGTGAAGTAGAAGAACGACTTGGCATCATCAGACGCCTGCATCTCCTCGAGGTCCTGCACAATCTCTTTAAGGAGAGGCAACGATGTGAGCAGACCAATCTCGAGTTTCTCACTATCCGAGATGCCATATTCTTGAGGGCAGATAAAGTCAAACAGAACCTTGGCAAGACGGTAGAGTTCCTGCAAAGGTTCGTTGTGAGCATCTGTCGTTGATGCAGTCTGCTTCGTGCCCTTGTATAGACGGAAGTATTGTTCAGGTGGTGCCTCTTCGTTGAAGTGCCGTAGATTGTTAAGGAACGATCGTCTTCTAAACAGTTTCTTGACTGAGGCTGATCTGCTTCCCGCATCCACCTTGTCTGACCCCTCAGGCGAGTTGTGTTGGCTCTTGTCACTCTTGTCATCGGAAGTTTTGCCATCATCAGACTCTTTCGACTTTCCATCCTTGGTACCGTTAGAACCTCCGGGGACACTGCTGGCACCAGCAGCTAAGTATTCTTCAAGCATGTGGTTCGGCGGCGTGTATACCCATTCGAGGAACTGACGGTTGTGCAGTGCATCGAATTTCATGGTGTCGTAGAGCTCCGATATCTTGCTTGGGTCAACCTTTTCGCCATCGCAGAACTCCTGGAAGAGCTTCTCCCAGCGCTCTCGGAAGAGCTCGGCATCTTCGCCACAGCACCATCTTGACTGAATCTGGTTGAGAGTATTTGCCTGCGAAATTGATGAGGCAATTGATGAGTTTGAATTTTCCCCTGACAGTTTCTCCGTACTAGGATTTGAGATAGCATTGAGGGATGTAACAGCACCACTCTGCAGCTTTTTATAGTTATGATCCATCACACGTCGGTGAAAGTTCATCAGCTGCACGACTCTTGTTTGGACTTCAGAAGGCTCAGGCATGTTTTCTGGCCATGTGAACTGCGCAGGACGCTCGTTGCCCTTGCGCAACAGTCCCTTGAGCTTCTTCTTGACCTTATCCATCTCATCTTTGGCCGCATTTGAATCGTCCAAAAGATCCTTGCGGATGGTGATGAAGTCCTCGGGAATATCCTTTTTGCCCAAGAACGATGCCGCCCAAATTTGAGCACTGGTAGTCACACGTCTCTCAGAACTGCTGAAAACGTGAACTTCGTCTAGAATATCCCTGTTCAATAGCATGAGGTCGTTGCGCATATTCTCGCCGAGTTCCTGAGACTGATATCGGGCCGAATGTGTTGGCTCGCCTCCCCATTTGACAATGAGCTGCAGTTTGTCGAGAACCAGACGCTCCTCAGCGGCAGTAAATTTGGACATCGTCACTCCAGAAAGCGAATCTTGTCGTTTTGGACCCTGGTGGGACTTATCCTCCTTCGACGAGTCGGCCGCCTTTTCAGGGATATCTTTCTTCTCCTCGGTTATGGCGACCAGCTCCTCACTAATAGCAGGCTCTTCTGTCTTCTTCTTTCGAAACATAGGCTTGATCTGAATCTTCGTACCAGGCCAGCTGCCCTTCTTGACGAGAACATTTCGAAGAGATCGGAGCTTAGCGCGGTCCTCGATTCCTTGTTCGTAGGCCAAATCCACAGCTTGCACGACACTTCCAAGTGCAGCTTCTCCAATCAGCAAGACTTCTTCCTGGTGTCCCTTCAACAGTGCGATGAAAGGTTCCGAATGAAACGTAAACTTGTACTTTTGCTTGGGAGTGCGATCTGCGTGTCGAATCACCGAAACCATACCCTTCAGCTTCCAGGAGTGAGTTGGCAGGGGAGGCTCAGGGACAATGGAAGCTTGTTCTGACGGAGGCTCCGCAACAGCGCTCTGCTGAGTTGGAGGGGCGGATGATGAAATCCCCGGCAGGGTTACATCGACAGGAGTGGGTGGGATCGCTGGAGTCGCTAAGTGCGTCTTCGAAGGTAGTCCGCTATCTGGGGGTAGAAGAGGAGTAACTGTACCGCTGGGTGCACGACGGGAAGAGTCGTCGGGCTGTGAGTCGGTGGTACCTGCAATGGAATTGATGCTCGTCCTTACTCCATTAGTGCCAGACTGGGTTTGTTCACGATCCTTGAACGCGTTGGATGCTCGGGTGAAAGGGTCTGTGTCTGATGGTGCAGGCGAGGGCATAGGGGGAGTGACACCACCCTTTCTCATTTTCTCCTTGATGAAAAGGTCCTTCAGAATGTTGGAACAATGATCATAGTAGTCATCATTATCCTTGACAAAGCTCCAACCATTGACATCAATGACATAGCTCTTGCCTGATGCTCGCAGCATGTCAAACCCACAGACTCTTTGGCCGAAAGCTGTAGAGATCCTGCTAGCCATCTCTTTCTCTTCGGCACCAAGAGCTGTGACGTAACGCAACTCTTTGCCATGGGTATTTCTTCGCACCACACCATCCACTACAGGACTTTTTCGGGTCTCTGCGTGGCAATAGCTGGGACCAACCGTGTAAGCTTTGACATCTTCGGCATTATCAACTTGCATGAAGCTTTCATAGATGTAGCTGCTTCCCGGTTCTGTAATGGCTCTGGGGACATTGAGGTCTTTGATGTAGTCAGAACTCTTGTTTCCGATCTTTCGGAAGAGTTTTCGAGCACCACCGCCTTCTTCTGTGGGGAAATATATGATAATGTTGTGATCTTCGCCACTTGTTGGTTTCTCAACAAAGGGCTTTCGGAGTGTTTGACCATCTACACTGATAGTATTGCCGTCCTCGATAAGCTCTACTTTTTGGGGAGGCGGCGTCTGCGAGGGGTCAATAGGATCCAGAGAAACTCCAGAGACGTCCTTGATATGCTTGGCCATCTCTGGCGTAAGATATTGAGGGCCACCATCACGAGTAACCTCGACACGCTTTGGGGTCCTGACCTCAATCTTGTCGAGTAGATGGAGGCACAGGCGTCGGTCCCATAGAATCTGCTGCATAGGAACATCGTTCACACAGAAGGGCTTTCGAGCCTTGACATAGGCAATAGCCTTGTCAAGTGGAAAACCGTCGGAATAGAACGAAATAAGGTAATCACTGTCTGGTGTTAGTTATCACTTTGGGTAATTCGGCACGTGCCCCTTGCAGCACTACAGATGCACCCCACTATGCTACTTCAGCTCACCGAGAAGATCTACTCACCAAATAGGCCAATTCTCAACCTCTGCACACAAGATGGATTAGTTTAGTTCTGAAATACACAGCTCTTACATTTGTAAACTCACCTTCATCGAGGATAACCTTATCACCAAAGACCACCACATCGAATTCACGATTGGCGATGAGTCGGTTCAAAATATTTCTGCTGGGCTTGCTTCGAGCCTTGACATCTAGAGCGCACACACCAATGACACCAAATCGTGATGGTTTCACTGCAGCAAGTTAGACACTGGATTTAAGCAATGTGTCTTGGATTTCCAGAGGCAAGGTAAATCAACATACCCTCTTCTCTCTCTCGATGGTGGGGACCCCGTTCGCTACTCGGGCTGTGACTGCTGGTTGCTGTGCTTCCGCTAAAGCGTCTCTTGGCTCGGCTACGAGATCTATCGGGCCCTTGCCGTAAGCCAGACGTACTGCTCTGCATGTTGTCGTGTCGAATAGCTCGTTTTGTAAAGTCAAGTGGCTGCGACTGAAGATCGCGAGTCGTTAGATGATGCTGATTAGGATGACCCACGACTGATTGACCCGGTTGGTTACTGGAAGTAGTGACAGTGACGTTGGAGATTTCTGCTTCAGACTGGCCCGTTGCTGTGCTCTTGCCTGTTGACAGTAATCCAGGTATAGATCTTGGTGGAGTGCCTAGCTCTGAACCATGAGCTGATGATGATGAACCGCTGAGTACGCCACGGGCAGATGCGAGAGAGTAGATGGAAGTACCGGAGAGTCTCCTAGACTGGTAATCCGAGGAAGAAGACAATCGGTGGTTCGCGGCGTGTGAAGCTTCTGAGGATACGGTGTGGGAATTCTCGTTGGTAGACGGTAAGCGAGTTCGCAGTTGGTGGGGTTCTTCTCTAGGGCCTGAAAGTTGCGAATCGGCTAACGTCTGTTCTTCAGAAGCGGTATCTGAGGTCATGGACTCGCGGCGAGTGCGTGCTAGAGGTCGGGGGTTCCTGATTGGCAAGGACGAGACCGCGGTTGTCGAGCTTGGAGCTGCCGTGAAACTGGCCCGGCGTGCGGTTGCGGTTGCGTCTCTAGTGACGGGCTCGGCGCCGCGACTCTTCCTTGTGATGGCGGCAGCAGAAGAATTGGCGAGTAGCGAGGCCGATGTTGAAGAGAGAGCACGAGATTGGCGAGGCGGATGGGGCTGAATATTATGCTGTTCAACAGAAACGTAGCCAAAAGTGAAGGACGAAGAGGGTGGATGAGAGTGTGGATGAAAGCGGCGAGGCGAGGAAGAAAAGTCGGCAGCGGAAGGTTCACCGGAGGCGGAGACGGAGGAGCTAACCGATGGTTCTTGTTCTGGTTCTTCTTGTGCCTGTGCCTGTGCTTGGGCTTTGGCTGGGCTGTCATCGGTATCGGCCAGACTAGCAGCATTCAAATCCGGGTCCGGTGGGTTATTCTTGCTCATGGTGTCCAGTATTAACGGTCCGCTATCTCCACGGACGGGATATAGATAGAGTGAGCCAAGGTCGTATCGTATAGAAGGGTAAGGTAAGATAGGTACGATACAGTACGGCAACGTCTAGGTAGTATCTTTGTGTGTATTGCCAGTTCTTGTGCACACCCAAATGTCTTGCGTGGGAGATTGTGACCGAGTACACCAATTGAAAAAAGGCCCGGTTGTCAATTGATTCGTGCTGTTATCTTCTGGAATCCAATAATACCAAATTCCATGAGCTCGCAATCAGGTGTCAGAAAGGTCTGACGTCGATGAAAAGGGCCCGTTTATTAGCAGGGTTGGTTTACCTTAGGTTAGACTACCGAGCCTAAACTTGGAGCGGTAGCATAAGTTAAGACAGACGTTTTTCGATGTCTTGATGAGTGTCTCGTCTCGTTTGGTTACTGCTTTTGAACAAGATGAAACATTGATCTGCAACCGATATCAACATGAGGAGGAGAATAAATTATAGGCAAAAAACAAGAAATTCGATGCGAGAAGCTGATGGTTCTTATTCTGGTCTAGAAATGAGTTGGGCCTTTACCTCGTTTGGTGCTAAGGCGACAATGTGATTGCTGTGCCGTGATCCCGTCAGGTATCAATAAATAATTACAGGCAACGTTGGGATCTTTGACGTTGCTGAAAGTCCCTAGACTAGCCCACGATTAATTCTTTTTATTCCTCTTGTAGAAAAAGCTGCAGGGTAATGACCGTTGCAGTGACCAAGATCTTCGTGAGATGGACGGATGCAGTCTTTCGGTTGCTGCTGGGCGAATGGAACAAGGGCTTGTATAAGAGGCCAGAGAATGAGAGGTGCGGGCAGGTCCTTTTCTTGCTTGCAAATGACTCTTCATATATATATTCCTGTTCAGAAACATATAGAGATCTCTGATGTGTTTGTTTTTATCGTCATTTTTACTGAATGATAGGTTCTTTCAGTCACCAGATTTGCTTCTGGATGGTTCTGATGGCGGGGCTACTGTAAGGTAGCGATGGTCATCTGGGGAGTGCTCGATTCAGTGCATGATAGTGGAGATCCATCCATTAGATAGCAGCAGTAGTATGATTCAAGTTTTCCTCAACGGCCAGAAGCATATTTACAACATGTGGTTTAATACAGCATCAAGATAACACAAACGAACCCGTTAAAGTGACTGCGTTCATGCACATGATATCTGCAAGAAATGCGCCACGCCACGCCCTCGCCTAGTGAGACATGTTCCGTCGTCATCGTCCCAGGAACTCGGCAATCAAAACGACTCCTGGAAGGGGCATGCTCCAATTGAGCCATGTTATTGGACCGACGCATCGTGAGAAAGGATGCCCACGAGATCCCAACATGGGGGGATCCGGCTCCTTAGTGGCTTGAGGCTTGCGACAAGCTTAGCTATTTGAGCTATGTAACCTAGAGAACCGATGACAGCTTGGGGAAGCGGTCTTGGTACTGCAGATGCGTTATGACTTGCAGGAGATCGGACCCATGGATCTGGTGTACCACAATGAGGCTATTCCTAGATCCTTACAATTCAGAGTATGCGACTCTGACAGTAAAGCTCTGAACATATAATGCGATATGTAATTACCTAATATCCTATTACAGGTTAACTGATCACAATTTAACATTTTTCAAATGCAATATTGAATCTCATACGCTCTGTAGAGGGTGGTTATAAAACTAGTTCTGATCTTTTTGCTTGGACTTGCATCACTATAGTAGGTACCTGACCAAGGGAATATAATAAAACTTAGGACCTCTATCCTAGGTGATAAAAAGCCTTAGGTAAACTTAGCATAATTTAATATAGATTTAAACTACACACTTTTAATACCTTGATTTAATATCAGAAGTCTTCTTGCGCCCCAGGGCCGACAAGCATCAACCTTCTTGTAAAGACCATCACCCGGCAATGACCAAGCGTTTAATGCACCGCGAACATACTCTGGAAATAAAAGACACACAATTTCCGTTTTGCTCGGATTATACATTGCATAAACGTTTCGTTATGATAGCCACGATCATATAGTCTAGAAGTCTGACCACACAGCCAAATGCGCCGCTCAACTTAAAACCAATCACTCTAACAAGCCACGAACCAAACAATCTTGATCAAGTATACAATGCGTAAAATTCAAAGTCTATGCCAGTTTGTAGACCCAAAAAATCAACCCAGAAAACAACCATTTCCGAGGGAGCCTCTCCCTAAATGTATGTATGCCGTACACATGTGCCAATGGGTATGCCAAAAAACCAGTTCCCAAAAGTAGTTGCAAACCCGCAAACCCAGATACCCAATGCATCATGTCATAAAATAAACTGGTAATAATAAAACAGGATCATTTATCCTCGTCGGGGTTGTATCCCCAGAGGCGTCTTCGCTCTAGAGCCCACCAGTGGGCAACTTCGTCGGCTTCCTTGACCCAGGTGGCAGCGTCGTCTCCGTACTGCCGCTTCACTGCCTCGATCATTGACTTGATCGACCATTTATCCAAAGCGTCTAGCTCTAGCGGGTCTTTGCCGAGGTCTGTAAATGTGTATTCGAGGTCTTTCTTTAAAGGAACTGCGAGGCGCCAGGGTGCGTCGGCTGAGGTTACTGTGAGCATACCACCGCCTGGGTTGATAAGTCCAAAGTTCCAAGCGCGACGGCCGTCTTGCGTCTTTTGATATGGACGAATTAGGGACTGGCCTTCGTAATCGTTGGCAAGGTCAAATGCAATTTCGGAATCTTGCTTATTGAGAGATCCTGAGTTGACAAGGAGGTCAAGAATGGTGGGAAGGATAGAGATCGATGTGACATTAGCCTCGTATTGCACGCGAGGAATGCTGGGATGACGGAAAGAAATGGGAACCCGAAAGTTGCTGATATGACGGTTTTCGTAAGTACCTGTCTTTGAGAAATCTTCCTTGAAGGCTTGACCGTGGTCACCGACAAAGACAACGAGGGTCTCGTCGGCGATTCCAGTATCCTCAAACATCTGCATAAGCTCACCAAGCCAAGCGTCGGTGAAGCGAATGGTGTTGAGATACTTGTCAAGATCTTGATGATTACCGCCCTCTTTACCCATGTACTTCTCTTTCTCGAACCACTCAGGTACTCCCCAAGGGTGATGAGTAGTGCTGGTAAAGTGCGACATGAAGAGTCGCTTATCTTCGGCGAGGCCGTCGGAAATAAACTTTCTGATATGTTCCCTCAAGTCGGTTTCAGGGTATCCAAAATAGTTGATCTCCTTCATCTCGGGGTTGTCCTTGGCCTCCTCGTCTAATTTGGGCTTGGTGACCTTGAAATCGAAACCAATCTTCTCGTCAAACTTGTCCTGTCTGTCATAGTGATCTGTAACAGCTTGGAAGAAAGCGGGCTTCCACTTGTACTCATGGAATTTGGCTTGCGCAGTACCGCCAAAACCCCACCAATCTCGCTCTGTCTGTGGCTTGTCCTCTTGCTTGTCCTCTTGCTTGTCCTCTTGCGGGTCTTCTCGCTTTGTCGTGTTGCCCTTGACCTTATTGAACAGTTCGAGGATCTGCGGAATGCAGGGCTGATAGCTCTCGAGTTCGGATTCTTCAAACATGTTGACGGCCATGGGCCAAGCGCCACAATGCGCGGCAGCAAGACTCTTGGTTGAGACACTGCTGCTGGTAAGACCTCCAACGACATTGACACCACCAAAGCCAGGCTTCGTCTGGTCGTTCCATACGGGCTTCGCGGGAGGATCGTAAGCACTTCCGTTTGCACTTTGGTAGTTCCCTGGTTTTCCGGTGATCTTCTCGAAGTTCTGAGTCATGCGTGACACCCGGCCGTTGACTTCATCTCTGGCATTCTCGTCGTTCGACTCCATGATAAATCGGTGGATATTGCTGCCCTGCTGAAGAGGGAAGAGTTCTTCGCGCATACTCTCCATGAGGATAAGAGCAATATGTCTAATCTTGACGGAGTTGTTTGAGAGTGCCTCCTGGATAGGAGCCAAAATCTCTTGGTCGAGGTTAGTAATTCGCATAGGGTCATTGACAGGGTTGTAGAAGCCCCGATCTCGCCAAGTGTTGGGGCACGTATTGCTAGGACCATCCTTCTTGTCATTCTCGTCCTTGTATCGATCGGGATTCCACTTGAGAAAACCGCTGGGAATAGGGTTGGGAAGCCAAGAAGGGGGGTTCTCTCTGTACTTCTTTACCAAGTCGTTGTTCTCTCTGCTGGGAGCCCATCCCTTGAAGTTGCCCTTGGGATCCTGCCATCGTGATTTCTCGATGAGTTGTCGTAGGGGAAATTCGTTTTGAGAAGCACAGAGTCCAAGCTTCGGTCTCACAGAGTCGGACAATCGTAAAGGCAAACTGCTTGCGATGTGATTATAAGGTTGGTCAGGGCGGGCAACCCATGTGATGCCGATGAATAGCAAGACGACGGTGTTGATCACCCAAGATGGAACGAATGCACAGCAGCGTCGCTTTTGTGTGCGCTCTTCCGATTCCTTCTCATCTCCATCGCGGCTCAAATTAGGTGATGGATGGCCACTGTCTATTACGGTACTTTCGCTGTTGACACGATGGAGGAAAGGCTCAGCGTTCTCGGGGTCCTGCTGATGTTGCGGCTGTGGGCGAATCTTGCCTCGCAAATACCGAGAGACTGCAAGTGTTAGCAAATTAAGCATTTTAATAGAGTTTAGCGACAAACCTGAAGCGATTCGCTTGCCAATTCCAGATACGATGTCGCCAAAAACCCTGTATAGGTAGTTCTGAGGCAACCATGCGACGATGAGGATGATTAAACCAGAAACAATAACGCTGCTGCTCTCGCTGACCAAAACATTGAGCCCCTCGTCGTTAGCAAAATCGCCAGCGTCGCTCCATTCGACTTCGCCGCCTGTTCTATAATGAAAGCCAAGCTCGGATGCCGCAGCAACGAACGTTATCAAACTATACAGCCACTGTTAGCTATAACGAGATTCAGCGGAAAGGTAAAATAGAGGGTATATACGTTAAAAAGCATCCAAGAACATAACCAATCAGAGAGAGAATTGTTCGCTCTCGACGCAACAATAACCGGGCGAAGAGAATTAGGAAGAAATCTTGTAGAAAGAAGGTCGGTAGATAGACGACAAAATCGATGATGGCGATGGAATGGATGTGGATGAATAGATGTAGCAGCTTCGTAAATAATAATGATACGAAAAAGACAGCAAAAAGATAAGAGACTAAAGAAGGCATATTGGGCCTACTTCACATCATCAGGTTCAACGAGATGCGGAAGAGGATGATATGGAAGGATTGGATTTGAGGTGGAGGGGGAGGAGGAATAAGGTCAGGTCTGGGCAAAAGCCAAGCGGATATAAGGCTTTCGTCAGATATAAACGAAGAGACTAACAAGCAAGGATATGCAGCAGGAGCTGAACCGAACTGAAAAGAAAAGCCAAGCCAAGCCCCAGGTTCAGCACAGTATGTACAGACAGTTTTGGGGTGAGCGAGTGAGTGGGTGAGAGAATGTATAAGTGATTGGAGGTGAAACAGAGTGACACGCAACCCCGTCCAAGGATATTCAGGGATAGGCAATGGAATATATGGGAACCTGCGACTTGCACAGTGAAGGAGTGTCAGAAACAATGAAACCTCAGAATGCAAATTGCCTAGGGTTGGTATGTGGTCGCGTGTTACAGCGTAGAGGGCAGTACTGTTACCATACCCTTACCTTTTTTGAGGCTGTTGTTTTAAGCTAATAAGGTGAATTTTAGTATCCGTAGTGTATGTAGCCCAGGCCCAGCACATCTTGCTTGGATTACGGCGGCGGCTTGATTTACTAAATAAGCTAGCACACCTTACCACGAACGGTTCTTTGACACATTCTAGACATGCCTGACAGGCTGACCTTACGAACCCTGCAGGTCAGTCAGTTCATTAGTAAGGTACCTACTCTACTGTATCTTGCTGAGCCGCTCTCAAGACTTACTGCGCCACCGCTGAAACAAAAAGAGAGTGCTCTGGAACAAGGAGTCGCTTGCTTTGTATCGTCATCGTCCTGCCTCTCCTGGCTGGCCAAAACTATGATCCGCTTTTAGCATCAAGGATAAAAGGGGTCTTGTTCTTATTCTTGTTCTCTTTCAAACTCGGTAGTTCTTTGTGAGCATCCATTCCATTTGCTGCACCGTAACAACTGGAACCTTGATGATGTAGTGGACCTCTCTCTACCTGGTTATGTATGTCTTGATGCGGTGGGATGACCGGTCGGTTACTGCGCAAATACGAGGGGCTCAGTTTAGTGCAGGGGCTTTTTACAGTAGACAATCCCGAGACCCTTTTCCCCTCTCGTTTATTTAGCTTAGAACATCATCATCATCTTCTTGTTGGTCGCTACCTGATGTTTCCCTAACCTGCGGCCTGCTCGTGTACTGCCACCTTGGTTGGATCTGGGTAGTAGTTAGGTATTTCCAGGCGCCAATATCACGGTGACGTTTACAGTGACATGGAGGTGGATCGATTTGTATCAGATCACCCCTACACTTGGAGCGTTTCTCGGTTGTTGGAAGCGCTCCAAAATATTAGAGTCTTACATAGTGCCCTGTATGTTCTCTCTTACTGTGTCAAATGTTTGACATCGACAAGGATTGTTTAAAGTATAGTGGGGCACGTCGCTTTATTGCAGCAGATCTCTCTCAAGTAGAGTGCGAGTGTGTGACGAAGCTGTCGTTTACTATGTTTAGAAGAGAACAAGGAGACAAAACGCTCACCCTTGTCAAAGAGAGATCGTGATACGGCATCTCCAATCAAACAAACAATGACAAGCCTTTCAGTCAAGACGCGCATGATTGTTTCCTCATCAACTCAACTAACGCATGCACTCAGCTCCTCCAAGCTTGGCCATTTGTCATCCCTTGCTCGCCGCTCACATAAAAGCATTCTGTAGGCAGTGAGGCACACGACTAATTCCTCCTCCCTGTTTTGAACAGACCCCAATAATCTTGGCGTCGTGTCACTGTCACCGTCACCGACATCCATGATCCAGAATCTTGTCTTGTGAATATTGGATCAGATCAACTGCGTATTACGTCGGTTACGCCGAGTCGTAATTGGGGCGTACTTGGGGAAAGTTTGCAGCCTTATCTGTGCAACTAGGCACGAGAGTTCCGATTCCAAGGGACCAGATCACCAGAGTCCCCTGGCTAAGATCATGGTCTGGCGCCTTCATACCAGTGTCTTTCGGATGATGGATAAGATCTCAAAAGCCACTGAAGCCAGATGCTCTCCCCGGAATTCCAGTCCACCAATCTCCCGGCTAGTGGTGTCCTATGCGCCTTGGCTTACCCGCGCTATATGCACGAGGGATAGCGCCAAGATTATCTGCAAATCAGTTGGCCATGCTCCGTTGTTTGTTGGCAGGGACATGACAAAATGAACCGTACACTGTGATCTGTGATGAGACATGACTTTCCAGCTGTCTAAGAAGACCATCAAGTTGCATGGACAGACATATGATCAAGCAAGAGACCCAATCACATATTCAGAGGTGTTTCTCGTAATCCAATGACTTGCAGAAAGTCTAAAAGCTAAAATCAACAGCCAGCACCAGCTTAGAATAATTACTTCAACCACACACAAAGAATACTGCCCCGCTTCACCGCCAAAAATTGTAAATTTTTGGTCATGGCTGCAGTATCACGTAGAGCAGCCTCAATCGTAGAGCGCAGGCGGGCATCTTTGGTGAAGTAACCTTTGTCGCTACTTGCACCAGCTGCATCTCACATAATTACAATGCCTCATAAGGATGCTGACCACCCCGTGGTCAAGCGCCAGAAGACTGCGGCGCCAGCCAATGCTTCAAAAGCTGCATCGGACTCTTCGAGAATCTTTGCGCCCTTCCGTGTATGTCCATTCGACTGAGTGTTGTGCTCTAACGGCTAATTGTTACGCTTCAGACTGTCGGTCTAGTATCACCTACAAGTGTCCCTTTCACATCGATTCCTCTCGGAAAGACCACCTTTCAAATCTCTACCTCAGTTGGCCGATCTATCCAGACTTACGATCTTCGTCGCGGATTGAACCTCGTCTTCATCACTCGCCCGCAAACACCCGCCGACATCACCGCGACTCTCGCCTGGAAGGAAAAGGTTTTCGCAGCATGGGGTGGATCAAAGAAGGGCGAATCCCAGGGTATCTGGGTTTTCCAGAGGGGCAAGAAGGTCGATGAGCTTGCGCTGCCCTCAGACCTCAACGAGCCTGTCAAGCAAATTCTTATCCTGGGAATCTGGACTATCGTCGCTGCGACTACGCGAATCGAAGTTTTCAAGACGGCTACTCTGGAGCACTACACCACTATTCACACTACACCTGCCAACAACGGCGGCAACGAGATAACTGGTGGCATTGTTTCTATGCCAACTTTCCTCAACAAGATTTTCGTGGGTCGCAAGGATGGCTGGGTCGAGATCTGGAACGTCAGCACCGGCAAACTCATCTACACTATTCTTCCTCCGGCGCCCGATTGCGGTTCCGTAACATGTCTGGAACCTAGCCCTGCTCTGTCTCTTCTGGCTATCGCCTATTCTGAAGGAACTCTCATTATCACGAATGTTTTAACCGATAAGGTCACTCTTCGCATCGAGGCTGGAAGCTCGGAGGCGCAGGTCAACTCAATTTCTTTCCGGACTGATGGTATGGGAGCGGGTAATGATGGACGAAAGGATGGTGTTATGGCTACGGCGACAGCTGCTACTGGAGATGTCACATTTTGGGATTTGAATGGTGGTGGTCGTGTTATGGGTGTCTTGCGAAGCGCCCATAACCCTCCTTCTTACGATGGACCACTTGTCCGTGGTGGAATTAGTAAGATTGAGTTTCTCCCTGGACAACCAGTCGTGGTAACCAGTGGCCGCGATAACTCTCTCAAGTCCTGGATCTTCGATGAGACGCCCTTCTCTCCCATTCCTCGAATCCTCCACTCGCGCAGTGGTCATGCTGGTCCTGTCAACTGCCTCGAATTCCTTCCTACCGATTTCGAGGGTGCCGATGCCGGTAACAAGTGGTTGCTCAGTGGTGGACAAGACCGAAGTCTTTGGGGATGGAGTCTGCGCCGTGATGGTCAGAGCACAGAGCTGAGCCAGGGTAACATTCGCAAGAAGGCCAAGAAGATTGGTATTCTGGCCACAAACGCTCTATCTCATGGACCTACAACAACCTTGGAGGACCTTAAGGCCCCTGAGATTACTTGTATGGCGTCCTCATTGAACCGAGATGGTGGCATTGGTGCTATGCCCGGCAACCAGCCTATATGGCAAAAGTCCCGAGACAGGAAGAAGGCCCAGGATGCCGAGGTCAGTGGTATGACTGGTTGGGAGAGTGTTGTCACCGCTCACAAGAACGATCCCTATGCTAGGACATGGTTCTGGGGCCGAAAGCGAGCTGGTAGATGGGCTTTCCCTACTGGAGATGAGACCAACGTCTCTACTGTTGCTATCAGCCCTTGCGGTACCTTTGCGCTTGTTGGTGCGGAATCTGGTGGTATTGATATGTACAACCTTCAGTCAGGAAATCATCGCCAACGATTCCCCTCAAGACTAACCCCGGGCCAAGCTCGTCAGCTCAAGATGCAGCAACTACGACAGGCAGACGATATCGTACAAATGCATGCCGAGGCTACCCGCCAGTTCCCCGTTGGTACCGGAAAGCATACTAAGCGTATTACTGGTCTTGTTGTCGATTCCATGAACAAGAACGTGGTGTCTTGCTCTCTAGATGGCAAGATCAAATTCTGGGACTTCTTGACCGGAAACCTATTAGAGCAGATTGACTGGGCACCTATGACATTCCCAACAGGATGCAGATACCATCCCGCGAGCAATCTGCTTGCTTTCTCATGCGACGACCTATCAATTCGCGTGGTTGACATGGAGACAAAGAGAACCATTCGTGAGTTCTGGGGACCTCAAGGTGCCATCAACGATTTCTGCTTCTCCAATGATGGACGATGGATCATCGCTGCTTCTCAAGATTGCGTCATTCGTGTATGGGATCTTCCCACGAGTCACTTGATCGATGCTATCAGACTCGAGAAGCCTTGTAAGGCACTAGCAATGTCTGTTACTGGCGAATACTTGGCTGCAACAATCGAGAATGAGCTAGGAGTAACACTCTGGACCAACAAGGCCCTGTTCAAGCATGTTCCAACGCGTCAAATCTCCGAGAAGGAGATCGGTCAAGTCTCTGCTCCTACGGTATCCGGCGAGAACAGCCATGGTATGCTGGAGGGTGCGTTTGAGGAGGAGCAAGCTGAGGATGAGGATACTGTGGTGGCACCAACGATCGAACAGCTTAGCTCTGAGCTTACAACTTTGTCTTTGGTTCCCAAGAGTCGCTGGCAGACACTGCTACACCTGGATCTTATCAAGGAGCGAAATAAGCCCACAGAGGCCCCCAAGGCTCCCGAGAAGGCGCCCTTCTTCTTGCCTTCGACAACAGGAAAGGAGAACCCTATGGCTTCTAAGCTCCAGGGTGAGAGTGAGGCAGAGAGCAGCTCTCGCATCACAAGAGTCGAGAAGGCTCGTTTTGAGGAAGTTATCAGCACCAAGCTTCGTGCTGGAGCAGAGACAGGAAGTTGTAAGTCACATTTCTCTCACATCGCAATCCATATATCCTAACATGACACAGATGATGAGTTCATTGAGCATCTCAAGTCCCTCTCTCCCTCAAGCGCAGATCTCGAACTTCGCTCCCTTTCTATTGGCGATGGCGACGAGGACTCGAATGAGCTGTTACATTTCATCCGCGCTTTGACAGCTCGGCTCAAGACTCGTCGAGACTATGAGCTTACTCAGGCGTGGATGACCGTGTTCCTGCGATTACACTTTGATCTGGTGATGGAGAACCAGGATCTGTTGGCGGCGTTGAGCGAATGGAAGTCATATCAAGAGAAGGAGTGCAACCGGTTGGACGGTCTGGTTGGATACTGCAGTGGTGTAGTTAGCTTCCTGAGGAGTCCAAGGACATGAGAGGCATAAAATAGTATCTTGTTGATATTGAAATAATGGCGTTTGATTTCATGGCATGAGGGAGCATCAGGTATACTAGACAATAGAATATTCGATCCCGACGTCCTTATAAAGTCTCTTTGCTAATGGTTCATCTCTTCAAATCGTTATACACTGATTCTCGTGAACCTCGTCGTCAATCTCATTGAAACGAGCCACCTCTTCTCTTCATTCTCTCCCCCTGTCTGCAATCCATAGAAATACAGCATTTCTAGTCCCCCTCTTGTAGTATTCGTCTTTCAAGTAGTTTATCCTATACGTCCTGATTCACCGCGTTTGTTGCGCGTTTACGCTGTCATTCGTATCATGATCGAATGGTCGTCGCGAAAGTTTATGCGCCTGTGTCTGAGGGGGCAACGGCACGGGTAGATCCCGGCTGGTTGGCGTCGGCATTCTAGACCTGCTCGGCGCCCCAGCCGGCATCTTCGGCCTCGCGCATGTTGCTGGGGGGCTCGATGGAGGGGACGAACTCGAGGGCGATGTAGGCGAGACCGACAATGCCGATGATGGTACCAGCAATCTTGCTGAGGATGAAGTTGCCCAACAGAAGGCAGCCAATGAAGACGTAGACTTGGGAGTGTTAGCGACGTATCAGTGTGGCATGTTCTAGGTAGTTACTTACAGACACCACGGCCGATAAAGGAGAACATGAAAGAGGCATGTCGGGAGACCTGGGGAGGGATCTGAAACTCTGCGATCTGTTAGGCTTGGCGCATGGGAGGTTCGGTCAGTGTCGCAACGTACCGAGCAGAGCGATGACGAGACCAAAGACGATCATGTAAGCGCCAACAACAATAGGTTGACTACAAGGGCATTGTCAGTATTCGTGCTGTCGAGGTGTCGCTTGGATGCGAATTAATCACTCGGCGCAGGATTGTAGTATACGTACAGGCCGAGATGGAAGATGGACGCGATACCACCGAGGACGGTGATAACACCAACAGCCAAGTTGACAATGCGGCTACAGTAGAAAACGATGGTTAGCGACTATTCTTGTGACGATACTACAGTTCAATGTAGCTAGCTAGGTACTCACAAGATGTCAGAGAGCTCCATTATGATTGATTTATTGTTGACTTGAGGACTGCGCCGTAGGGAATCGAGGTAGAATCGAGTTTAATACTAAAAAGTATCGCGTAGGCAGCAGTTTAAGGACAGTCGCGTCAAAGGCAGCCAAATTGTGATGGGAGGCGTATGTAAGTGTTGCAAGGTGACGACGACGGAGACAGAGACGGGAGGTGAAAAGCACAAGGAGCAAGATTACGTAGGTAGCCCCGAGTTTGAAGCTAGCGACAGGCTACGCCTCAAAGCCCCCCAGACCAACCTAAGCTTCAAGTTTTGGGGGGGTTCGGCCAATGAGAATGCAGAGGCTGATGATCAGGAGTTGGTAGTGGAGTTCTAGGACAGTTTAGACAAATGACATCAAAGCTTTTCCAAAAACAGCAGAAAGCTCAAAATCAACCTCGAAAAGACAAAGAAAAGAGAGAGAGACTGAGATGACGCAGTCGAATCTTGGTTTATTTCCGAGATTGGAATGATTATTTTATCCTTGTTGCGGAATGGCCCGGCTGTAAAAGGCTCGGGCCGTTGTCTTGCCCGTCAATGGCGCAATAAAGAGCTCATGAATTTGAGTCGTAGAGCTATGCACCAGGCTCATCATGATACTCAACTACATAACATTCGAAATATTGGAATCATAGCTCATGTTGATGCTGTAAGTAACAAGTCTCAGATCACAAAATGACTCGGTCTCATATTTTATAGGGTAAAACTACTACTACTGAGCGAATGCTTTATTATAGTGGTGTCACGCAGCGTGTTGGGGGTAGGCATATCTTGGACTCACTGACCAATTATACTAACAAAATGCAGATGTCGACTCTGGAAATACAGTAACTGATTTCCTTGACTTGGAACGAGAAAGAGGCATCACCATTCAATCAGCAGCAATCACATTCCACTGGCCTAAACACCAAGCACTCGCACCTGGAGAACACGCAAAAACAATCAACCTCATCGACACTCCCGGCCATCAGGACTTTCGTTTCGAAGTTGACCGTTGCCTGCCAATTCTCGATGGAGCAGTCTGTATCATCGACTCAGTCAAAGGTGTTGAAGCTCACACAGAAAGAGTATGGGGATCCGCTCATGAGTTCAAAGTACCCCGTATAGTGTACTGCAACAAACTTGATCGAGAGGGTGCTTCGTTCAAAAAAGCCGTCCTCGAGATCGGTACGCGTCTGAAAGGATGGCCGCTTGTCTGTCAGATCCCTTGGTGGGAGAAAGAGGATTTTGTTGGTGTGATTGATATTGTCAACAGAGTCGGATATCGATGGAAGTCGGAGCGTGAAAAGAAGCGATACAATCCTGAGGAGCTGAAAGAAAAACTCTCAAGTTCTAACAAAGATCTTTTACCAGAGATTGAGACTGCGAGACAGGCCTTGGTTGAGGGTCTTGCGGATTTCGATGAAGCTATCATGGATGAGTTTCTGGCTGAGAACGAAAACATCGACGGTACTTTGATAAAAGAAGCCATTCGGCGAGTCATCAGAAGTGGTGATGGTCGGGTCATTCCAGTATTCGCTGGCTCTAGTTTCCGCCATATCGGAGTAGAGCCACTGATGGACGCTATCACAGATTATCTACCAAGCCCAGACGAACGTCCATCAGCAGAAGTCCGAGTCGGATCAGCAAAGCATCGCTTGACAGAAGTTCTCGAAAACAGCCCCAAGTCCGCGAGGAACCAGGTTGCGTCTATTTCTTCAGTCTTCAAGGTCTTCAACCATCCCAAGGAGGGTGTCATCAGCTTCGTGCGAGTTTATCACGGCACTCTAACCAGAAACGCTTCGAGTTTCAACACCAACATTCTAACACACGAAAAACCAATGGGTATTCTTCAGATCGCTGCCAACAAGACACAGGATATTCAATCCCTTGGTGTCGGTCAGATTGGAGCTTTGAGGGGACTGAAGAAAGCCCGTACAGGCGATACACTTGTCACGATGAATGCCAATAAGCCCATTCCTGAGAATTTCCGTCATGTCAAGATTCGACCTCCTGAGATCCCGCCGCCCGTGGCGTTCCTACAAGTTGAACCATACGGTAACGTTGCTGCTCAACAACTCCAAATTGCCTTAGAAAACACTACGCGAGAAGACCCCAGTCTACGGTACAGCCGAGATCCCAAAACAGAACAATTCACAATTCAGGGTATGGGCAAGCTCCATCTCGATGTGTCACTATACAACATGAAGCAAAAGTACAAGATCGATGCCGACTTCGGTCCTATCGAAGTTGACTACAAGGAATGCGTCACAGAGCCCACACGGCCACAGTACACAGTCTTTGACCGTCCCGTCGCAGGCAAACCCGGCAAAGCTTCTTGTACTGTTGTCCTATCGCCACTTGAAGACCATCACCACGACACTTTATTAGAGTCCTGTGTCGAACGAGACGGTAACATATATCACGTCGCCATTCCTTTGCCAGATGAGACTAGCACTCTCGACTTTGACCCAGAAGAGGCGAGGGCGCAGCTTCTCAACGGAGCCATCGCAGGTCTGGCGAGGGGCCCTCGTCGTGCTGCGCCCATTCACGGGTGCCACGTTACTATCACACTGGACACAGAGCCCGGCGCCTGTGAAACTCCCACGGGAGGACATTTCAGCACTGCCGCTAGGACTGCCGTCCAGGCTGCTCTTCGTGATGCTTTCGAGAAAGAGAAGATCGGCATTCTTGAGCCTATCATGCATGTGAACATTACATGTCCAGAGGTTGTGGCCGGTACGGTACAGCATGATGTCACTGCTGGCGCCGGTGGTCAGGTTCTTGAGGTCAATGATCGATCTGCTGAGTCGACTGGCGAGGATCATATTGACGTCTCCAAAATTTACACCCCTCCTGATCCATATGACTCTGTTACCTCTCTGCGCGGTAAGAAGTCTTCGGCTAGGGTTGTTGAGATTATTGCCAAGGTCCCGTATAAGGAGATGTTGGACTATGATAACCATTTGAGAAGCAAGACTGCGGGACGGCACTCGATGACTATGTCGTTTGACTCTTTTGCCAAGGTCGTTGGTCATCGCGAAAAGGGTCTGTAGAGGGATGGAGTCATATGTATGATGGAATATCTGTATCACGATGTATGTAAACTAGATGAAAGAAAAACTTGTATAATATGTACGAAATGCTATCTATGAACAAACAAATTGCCGGATCCTAACAATATCTACTGCGTAGAACTAGGGTATCTCCGTCTATGCTACTGAACTAAAGAATAACGCCAGGGGAAGAAACGTCGCTCACATGCTCATTCCATGCTATGATTTGAAGAAAGAAAGGAAGATAAGGGAGAATCCATCTTAGATGGATCGCTTCTTAAGGCCACAGGTTTTGAGGCACTTATCAACACCCAGAGCAATGCTCTTAGGAACAGCCTGGCGGACCTTGTCAATGTCCTCACCAGCGATGCTCTGACCAAAGGTAGCAGCGATGACATCGTCGCTCAGAGAAACGAGCTCATCAGCGATCTGACCAGTGCCAAAGTCCTCAGTTGCAAAGGTAGCAATGAAGGTAGCGGGTTCGCAGTCAGGGTTGAACTGAGTGTGGATGGAGCCTTGGTAGAAGGGAGTCATCATGTTGGCTGTGAGCTCGGTGCGGATAACACGACGCTTGCCATCCTTGTCGAGGACGCCGTTCTCGGGGACCATCTCGGTGATGAGGCGGCCGGAGGTGACGACTTGGAGTTCAGCGGAGCGAGGGTGAACGTGAAGAGTGTTCATGCCACAAGCTGAGAACATGTTAGTGTTGCTACTTAGAGATGGTATAAGAGAAACTCACGATCGATTCTGCCAAAGGCCATACCAGCGCCAGTACCAACAAGAGCAGGAAAGTTGGCACGGTTAGCAGCGATGAGCTCGCCGCCCTTTCCAGGGTTGTCTTGCTTCTTGTTGAAGTCGAAGACAAAGTCCTCGTCCTCGGGGAGGAGAGCAAAGCGGTCAGCGGCACTGAAGATATGTTAGTCATGTGTCCGAGCCAAGTCATTTATTGGGGGCTGCTTACATATCAGCGAGTCGAAGCTGGGCGGTCAGACTGAGAGGCTTGCTATAGTCTCCTCGTCGGGTGTTGCGAGGAGCTGCCTCGGCGAAAGAGGTGAAGGCCAGAACGGCGGAGACGAGAGCAGTGGTGAACTTCATTGTGAATGATGTTGAGATATTGAAGTATAGAGTTTGGAGAGGATATTGTTATGAGATGAGATTGTTATGATTGTAAGACTTGTAATGCTTAAGTGATGCTATGAATGATATCTCCATTCTCAACCGGACACCACCATCTTCTTATACCCATTCTTACCATCAGATAAACCACATGAACCCAGGCCACAAGACTCACGATGCTGAGCTGTCAGACGCAGGCCAGGAACAAGACAGCCTCAGAGGCTCTGCACAGTCAAGTCAAAAATAGTCAAGATCCTACGGAAGATGGCATATCCGTCTTGTTTACCAGCCTCATCCTAGCGGTCTTGGTGCTGAGCGAGAGTCGTTGATTGGTGGTTTGCCGCTATTTCGAGGGTTCGTGGGCTGTGCAAGGACGCCAACGCGCAATAATCGCCAACCCCTCCTCCAAAAATAATCGAGTAAGCGCTTCTGGTTCTGCGATGGATTCCTGTCAGCACCAACGACATTTTGTTCTTACGGAGACTGAATGATCCGGTGAAAGTGTCGAATGAGATGGTTTTGTTGGGTTTGTTGGCCAGGTTTCCCCAGGTTGAATGAGGAATAACTGGTTATCATCTGGTTATAATTATCATCGGCCTCTATTATGGGCTACGGATGGAAGCACAGCCGATCTGAACATGTTTTGTTTTGTTTCTTGTCTAGAATGAAAAAGAAACATCTCCACTATTTGTAAACATTTCGTTTATATTTGCTTTGTGGTTCTTACAATATTCAAGCACCTGATAGCACATGATTCAGAGAAACAGTTCCAAGCCTCCAAGTTCAGCTTGAATAGTGAAAAAGTCAATTATATTGGACGTTTCAGCTAGATGCTTTGGAGATCTCCAATGCCGTCATTTTTAACCAAGACGTCAGAAACAAACTCCAATAGTTAAAACTTGAAACCTTTTATTATTGTGGCTTCAGCGCCATGCAGGTCATCATCATCCACCTTGTTCTTCTATGCCGTGCGCCACTCCCGCCTGGAGCTCGTCATATTCATTCTTTGTTTATTGTTTTGAGTTGAGACGAGACATGGCTCTCGATGCGTAAAAATTACGATTTATCCACTGGAAAAAACGCCCAGTTCTGGAACCGTCAACTACCGACCACGATCTGATTGATTCGATCATAAAACCTACCTTAGATTTACCCTGGAGCACCGTGTGTGTCTTTTTGCTTCAATCTCAAACCTCCCGTCCCTTCAATGAGCTCTCGTCACAAGTAATGGCTTGGTATGGTACAGATTCCAACTGAATCGTAGTACAAAAAAACTATGCTTGATTTATGCTTGATTTATGCTACTAAACTACCGAGACATTCCATCGCCATAGATCTCAGGATCTCAGCTTCGTTACAAGTTGGCAGAATGGATAGGGGTGACCGCTACAACATATCATGCTCTTAACTTATCAATTCCCAGTGGCAGGATGTAAAGGCGAGCATGAATCGCTTGTCCTTATCGCATTGCATGGGTAATATGCATTGATCAGTCCCCGGGATGCTATAAATCCTAGGAATGTTTAGCGATTTTAAGCGACATTCGGATCCTCCGTGATGCGATATCGGTGGCTCGTATGGTATCATGCCCCTCTTTCAATGTATCGTTCAGCTGAAAGAAAAGGGATTGAGAATTTCCAAGACAGTTTTCAGTTTGAATCACACCGATGTTCGAAACGAGATAGATTCCATGCCAAAGTCTTGTAGATAGATACTTTACCTTACCTAAGGAGCCAACCTCTACGGGAGGGAAGGAAGCTGTTGAGTCACGTGTGAGTGCGACTGTCTCGATCTCATCCTGTCATTCTGTTTCATGATAAGGTATCATCAACTTACCTTATATTACTCGTATAAGCGGCTCATCAAAATCGAGATGGCGCCAAAGTGTTTATATTATCCCGAAACTTGTTGTTTCTCGTACGGATATTGTCCACTTTATTCCACCGACCATTCATTCACACTAAACAGGGGAGCATGACGTCGATCTTCAGCCGAATACACTAACAAGCAGTGAAATTACTGACCCCTCTTTGGAAGGTGACTGCTGCCATCAATCTTATTTTGACGAGAAGAGCTGACTCGCCCTCTAGAATCCGGCAGTCAAACGCGTCTCCCTGGCCAATTATGAGTGGCACAGCACGCGTTGAGTAGGCTGTCAGTTGTGGCTCCGAGCCGTCTGGGGACTGTTAGAACGCTAACCCAAGACACATTGGCCCAGGAACCATGGCTGCAAAGGCTGCGGGAAAAACCACTCGTCAGGGGCTTTAAGAGTCAACGGACCAATGTGAGTCTCTGTCGCAAGCCACAGAAAAACGGCCAGGGGTAGCGTGTCGAGAGTGCAATGGCACATGGACGCCAGTTCCTCCTGTGTAAAAACAGGGACGAGACAATCCAGAATCAAAATCTGAATCTGAACGAGAAGCAGAACCGAGACAGTGGTGGTTAGATGACCTGGACCCCAGGATCTCTCCTACAGCGAGCCTTTGTGGAAAACGATGCCGTTGCCCCATCCGGCCCTCGTTCCGAACATGCTGGTACCATGGCCGCAGAGTCATCCCTCTTTGGCATCGATAACTGCACAATTAAGCATTACCTTGACATGATATGGTTGACTCTAATCTGCTCCGAGCGTTATCCCCTGAGCCAACAACTCGAACCAGGCACGGTCTCAACAGGATTGGCTAGATCGAGGCCAGGGGTCAGACATGCCATCATCTGATTGGAGACGGTTACATTACTCGACCCCCCGTCACAGGAGGGCATCCACACATGAACAGGGTCTCTCAGTTCTATGCAGGTACCGTGAGGCCATGGTTCAGCATGGGGCCTGACCACGAGCCCACTCAGACGAGGCCTCGCCTGCCGCTCAATCTCCTTGTTGTGGGTGATTGCGCTGGTGTCCGCGCTTCTGCCCATCGCTCATTTCCTGGGGATCCATATCCATCTCGTGGACCTGTCGATCTCTTAATATTCATGTCCTTGCTTCCTTGCCTGTCACTCATTCTTTTTTGTTTCCTTGCTTTGTTAAAACGTTTCTGTCGCTGGTCCGCGAGTTCATCGACTTTCCTCGTCAGCTGCATCACTCGTTCTGTTGCTCGACGACAATTACACTCTTTTTTACCAAACGCCCGTCAGGATATATGTCTCGTTTGTGACAATAGTTGAAGGACTGGAGGTATTCGCGCAATAAAATAAGAACAACCGTTCTGGAATTTACCGAAACGAATTCGACTCGTATTCATCGACGACAATCTCAATGAGACTCATCAACCTTTCGGCTGCCCTTCTGGGCGCCTTGTCTGCGCCGTCAATGGTCGCCGGCAAGCAACACGGTCACCGTCACAATGGGTTTGAGCACTTGCGACAACATCTTCCCGTTCAGTCTTCGACTCTCGAGAAGCGTGGTGGACAATGCCAGTTCCCTACCGATGACCCCAACATGGTCGCCGTCACTCCCGATGCGAAGAACGCCGGTTGGGCTATGAGCCCCGATCAGGAGTGCAAGCCTGGATCTTATTGCCCTTTTGCTTGCAAGCCCGGTATGGTTATGAACCAATGGGATCCGGATTCCACTTATGAGTATCCCGCTTCAATGGTACGCCTGAACTGTATTATCTTGTAACCTCGATGCACCCAACTAACACCTCTCAGAACGGAGGTCTCTTCTGTAACAAGAATGGTGAAATAGAGAAGCCTTTCGAGGGCAAGCCCAACTGTGTTTCCGGCACTGGTTCTATTGAGGCCGTTAACAAGTGTGGTTCCAAGATGTCTTGGTGCCAGACTGTCCTGCCTGGTAACGAGGCTATGCTTATCCCTACTCTTGTCACTTCTAGCGCAACTCTGGCTGTTCCCGGATCTTCGTACTGGTGCTCCACCGCTGCTCAGTAAGTCACCTAAGTCTTGTCGATCATCGAAAATCTCTAACGATCATATAGCTTCTACATCAACCCCCCTGGCACTGGTGAGGAGGGCTGCATCTGGGGTACCGAGTCTGAGCCCATTGGTAACTGGAGCCCCTACGTTGCCGGTGCTAACACTGAGGCCAACGGTCAGACTTTTGTCAAGATTGGTTGGAACCCCATCTGGGAGGACTCAGCTCTGAAGAGCAAGCTTCCCGACTTCGGTGTTGAGATCCTGTGCCCCGACGGCGGTTGCAATGGTCTTCCTTGCAGGATCGACCCTGCTAAGGGCGAGGGTAACGTTGGCAGCAGCCTTTCCGCTAAGGGCGCTGGTGGCGCTGCCTTCTGTGTCGTTACCGTGCAGAAGGGTAGCACTGCTCAGATCGTTGCCTTCTCTTCTGGCGAAGGCTCATCCGGCGGTGATGACGATGAGGAAGAAGAGACCGAATCTTCTACCGCTGAGGCTGAGCCATCCACCACCGTGGCTAAGGTCACCACTTCTAAGGAACCTGTTGTCTCTACCACCGAGGAGCCTTCGACTACCGCTAAGCCCACCACTTCGGCACTCCCTACCACCACTTCGTCAACCTCCACCTCCACCACCACTACTAGTGTTGAGACTACCTCTTCTGCTGAGACTAGCAGCACCACCGAGCAAGAGACATCCTCCGAGACCACCACTGAGGAGCCTACCTCAACCATCTTCACTACTGCTACTTCCAAGACCACCAAGCACAAGTCCACCAAGAAGGTCTACCCTACTGTCAAGCCTGGTATCTTCCGTGAGAACGGAACCTCTACCTACACCACCTCTGAGACCGAGGAGACTGCTGCGGCCACTCAGGCCGACTCTGGAGCAGCTCCCACTCAGTCCAAGGAAAGCGAGGCAGGTCGCCACCAAGGCAACACTGCTGTCGCTGGCCTTGTCGTCGCATTCATCGCTGCCGCTTGTTTCTTCTAATTTCTATATCCTTTGACGACCCTTTAACCACTGTCTTGACGCAGCTGGCTTTCTATTCACAGAAACTATTTTCTACGACATTCCTTTATTACTGGTACTTTACATATATTATCAAGCCAACTACCTATCGGCGATAGTGTCTATTGTCTTATTACTAGACTGCTCGGCAGTCTTCTGGCTGTTGGGAAGTCTAGTTGCTAATACCCGCCCCGGGTATAATACTCCTCAAGAGTCCCTTGTTTGGGCTCTCGTGGGCCCGTGGGCATTATATACAAGTTTCAACGCTTCATTTCACGGTCGATATACCCTTTTTTTTTGCTCACATTGGAGACTTTTTGGATGTTTGGAGAAAACAAGCGATGGTTTTAAGTTTATTCTCGCGATTAACGACGTATGCACACATGAATCAGAGAGTTTAGGAGGGGAGAAACTTCTTGTACGGTTGTTGAAAAAGCAGGAGATGGTGTGGTTTAGTCGATGGGATGATGCTCGGCCATCTCGGCTTATTATTATAAAAACACTTTTTTTTGATTAGACATATTTAATGTGTGTGATGAACGCTGTCGCACGCAGCTATTGGAAAAGAAATATGTGTCTGGTCGTTTTGATTGCCACAAGTACATCCTCATATTATAGCCATCCTCTAATTTTACTATCCCCTGGGTATCATACAGGAAATGATATTCTACAAACGCCATCAAGATGAGTTATGATCTAAGTATCCAAGCTAGGTGATCTAGCTCAACTGTTCATCTCCCCCTTCTTTTTACTCCTTAACCCAACCGGGTACCTCATCAGGATCGTAGTCTTCATATCTCCTTTCTCGATTTATTTGCCAGACGTTGGGCCAGCCAGCAAGCACAGGGCTGCCCTTGGCTTTGGCACCGATAATGGCGAATCGTCCTTGGCCATGAGCGATGAACCCATGCATCAAACCCTGCTGAACAAGCGTTGCGACAGCCATCTCCACGTCCTCGAATGTGACCTCTGCGTTACCCCAGATCATACCCTCATTAGGCCGGAGAGATTTGGGTCCTCCGGGTGGCGGAGCTAGTGTAGATGTGGCTTCGGGATTTTGAGCATTGTTCTCTAGGGCTTTCATAAGGAGCGGGTTGACGCTTTGAGAACGACCGAGTGAGTTTGGTCCCGCTGGAAGCCAGCCTTCGAGGCGGTGTTGAAGGTATACCCCTAGCGTGTGAAGGTCTGCAAGGTCAAGTGTAGCGGCTTTTCGAGACGACGCATCGGTTGGCGGGACGTATGTGAGGAGGAAAGTCTTTCTACTGAGTGAGCGCCAGAGCAGAGGTCGTAGTCGGTTACCGAGGGTTAAAAGCAAGCCCTTCTCAAAGAGCCATGTCTCGTGTTGCGCAAGATGCTGCTGAAATTGGATGAAGTTGCCAGATCTAATAGCCTGGCAGATCGGGAGGAAAACAGGCGCCAGAGTCTGACATTCTGGGCGTTGAAGCAATACTTGTGATGGAAAGCGTCCAAGAAGGATATTGCAGGGGATAAGATATGTGAGAATGTTGGTCCGGTGAGATACCAGCTGCGAAGGTGTCTGAAGGTAAGCTTCTTCAAGGCAAAGCGCAGCGCGGAGGTAGTGGTTGTTTGAGAAGTTGAAGCGGCCTAGGTAGTAGAGGAATGTGACGCGCTGAGCAGCTGGGTAGAGAGATAGTGGCGGAGAGATGGTGGAAATGTTGACAAAGATCATTTTGGCGAGATGGGTTCTTCGGCACTTTTATCTGGTCAGCGATCTATCTTATAAGATATTGGGTTGTTACATACTGCAAAGAGAAGCTTGAGAACAAGATTGGCAAACATGTAGACTCCAACCTTTTTGCCCTCCGGTTTCGCATAACGACCGCTAGATCGATCTGTGAGACATGTTGTGAAGATCTTTTGAATGATTTCTGCTGAAGATTCGGCGATGCTTTTATCCTCATCTACAGCACGTAGGCGACGCGCCAGGTCAGGGCGTTTGTTCAAAGACATTGTGAGACGAGCCAGCGTCTCTGAGAGGGACATGCTCGTCTTCAAGAGCATGGCGCCGTAGGTTGGGTGAGCAAAAGCAGTTGCGCAAGAGCTATAATATCAACAATTAGTTCTCATGACCATAATTCATCCAGTGTTTGGTATCATACTTGACAAGGCCACTAAGCAATTGATGCGCGCCTAGCAAATCATCATAATTGACGTCGCGCCAAAACGCCATATAGTCCTTCATAAAGGCCACAAAGCCTGGCCACACGGTAGCCTGACCTTCTGGGACGTCATCTTCCTGAGGCAACGTCCTTTCAACGATGTTGTCAAGACCCTGTTGGCGGAATTGAGAGCGTAGCTCAGATGCGAGGTTGTGGTATTGCTGAGGAGAATTAGGCTCTACCTGGAGCCAGGCGCGAAGCTCTTCACCATTTTGAGAGCGGATAAAGTTACGGATCTGGGTGAGGAAGTCGAGGACTAAAGGCATCGCGATTGATGGTGGTGATTGAAGGGAGAGAAGAGAGAGAGGATGAAGATTGAGTTGAAAGGCGAGGTTGAGATGAGCTTCCAGGTGAGTTGGGTCAGTGAGTGAGTGGAAAATAGTATGGCTCCACTGCCTCAGTGGACAGAGCAGCAAGAACATCACCCATTGTTCTTCCTAAACACTCCCTTACTAGAATACCCAGTCTTATTATTTGCCAATGAACTTAAACTTAGCACTCAGAGGTAACTAATACTATTTTGCCAGTGGAGTAAAAGTGCTATTTTATGTGAAATGATGGCTCATCATGACAGCTTATCAGTAACATGGGATCGCAGGTACGGAGTACTCGTCATGTTACCCTGCACTGAGAGATCATGACAACTACTCAGCAGTTGGTCCTTAAAGTAATGGCATACACATAGCAGGTAAAAATACGAGCCGCATGAAGTGGTCTTCCTTATTGTTATTCAATTTTTATTTTATTTTGCTTTGCTTTGCTTTGTTCCTCTACTACCAATCATAAATATTCTCTCATTATATCTCATGACCCATTTTATACAGACTCGACACGCTGGACAACCAATGCAGTCGCAGCACCACCGCCGTTGCAAATAGCGGCAACACCATACTCACCAGGTTTAAGCTGATGTAGCAGAGTTGTCAAGATTCGTGAACCAGAGCTACCCAGAGCGTGACCTAGCGAGATAGCACCACCCAGAGGGTTAACCTTGGCGCCCTCGAGACCCAAGATCTTGGAGTTGGCCAAAATGACACTGGCGAAGGCCTCGTTGAACTCCCAGATGGCAACCTGATCCTTGGTAATACCGGCACGCTCGAGAGCAATGGGGACAGCCTTGGAGGGAGCAATAGGGAAGTCAATGGGAGAAGTGGCAGCATCAGCATAACCGCAGATCTTGGCCAAGACACGGGAGCCAGAGCCGTACTGCTGGGCAATAGCCTTGCTTCCGAGAACAAGAGCACTAGCACCATCGTTAAGAGTCGACGAGTTGGCAGCGGTGACAGTGCCACTTCCGTCACGAACGAAAGCGGGCTTCAGGGTAGGGATCTTGTCGAACTTGACATCGTTGAATCCCTCGTCAGTGTCGATAACGGTCTCGCCCTTTCGTGACTTGACGGTAACGGGGGCGATCTCGTCGGCAAAAGCCTTGTCAGCCCAAGCCTTTTGCGCATTGCGGTATGACTGAATAGCGTACTCGTCCTGTTGCTCTCGGGTAATCTTGTAGTTCTTGACCGTGTTCTCAGCGCAATTGCCCATGTGAAATTGATCGTACACATCAGTCAGACCGTCCTTAATAAGACCATCCTCCATCTTGACATGACCAAAGGCAGGAAGACCACTGGCGCGGGGCACGTAGTATGGGACTTGTGACATGTTCTCCATTCCACCAGCGATCTGAGCCTCAGCTAGACCCAGCTGAATGTTCTGAGCAGCCAAAGCAACGGCCTTTAGTCCAGAAGCGCAGACCTTGTTAATTGTGGTAGCCTCGATCTCCTTGGGCAGACCGGCAAAGATAGCAGCCTGTCGAGCAGGCGCTTGACCAACGGAACCCTGAAGCACATTGCCCATGTATACATCGGTGATCTTCTCGACGGGAACCTTTGACTTTTCCAGGGCCGACTTGATAGCGATAGCGCCGAGCTTAGGAGCCGATACTGATAGGAACGAGCCATTGAACTAGAATATGTTAATAAGCCGATATAAATATTAGTCTATTTAGAGAATACTGTACCTTTGCTGTAGGAGTTCGAGCAGCGCTCAGGATATAGGCGTCCTGGATCTCCTGGCGCAGAGCAGGCCGTGTAGAGAACTGTCGCGCGCCATTCACATGTCCAGCGAGCTGGGCCAGCCGACCAGCGGATCTTAGTTGAGCAGGAGACATTTTGATGTATATGGGGGTATCAAGGCGTAACAGGGCAGGCAGAAAGGAGAGAAAGAAGAGGATGGGAATGAATTGAAGTAATAAGTAAGAGAAGACCTCGGGTATCGTAATAATATGGCAATACACATCCGCTTCGGTCCTCTTCGGCTTTCAGCGGGGCAGGGCCCGAGGTGGCGGCCACAAGGTGCCGAGACTCTCAAATCCGGGGGAGTTTTACAGGTGACGTCGAAGCTGGGGTACAAGTCAAACAGTGAGATTGGCTTATAGTCTGAAGTACCTTGTTGTCAGATCCGGGGACGGACTCTCTCCACCGCTGCCTATATCTCTATCGTGTAATATATTCAATTTAGTAGCTTCTCCTTCATCGGAATTAGTTGTCGGTTCCGAAATGCCAGAGTTTAGTTGCCAGAGCGGCCTTCGTCCCCCGCGACCATGTGAAAGCTCCGGGAACCTTAGTGGGGGATATAAAATAAGCATTTTGACAGCCAGCATAATAATGCGAGTGATTTTGTCCAAGAAAAGTTCCTAATTAAGACTAGAGAGACAATTCGATGCTTATAAAGCCAATCAAACACCGTTCAAATCTTTGCATGCTCTGGACATGCCTCCAAAGATGTTGCGGCTCAGCCATGTCACGTGCGACATTCTCGGTGAGAAGGTGAGCCAAAGGATAAGTGGACCGACCACTCACCGGGCATTGGCCAGACCGATAAAGCATGCTTGATTGGTAGATTGCATCACCTAACTCCTCCGCTGTGGAATTCGAATCATCTACCAGCCTGTCCATGACCAATTTCCATCTCCGCTCATCATCTTGCACCGCCAAATCTTAGGACAGTGAATCGTGCATGCAAATAGTTTCGCTCGCTAGAAACATTCATCAACCGCAGCATTCACGTAACGATTTCTCTCTTTCAACAGCATTCAGCTTCTATCCTTACATCCGTCCTCGCCTTCAGACACAGTCGCTATCATGTCTACCGCTGCTCGTCGCCGTCTCATGCGAGACTTCAAGGTTCGCCATTTTTAAAGAACATCTCCAGATCAAACCTCACTGACTCCCGCGATAGCGCATGCAGACCGATCCTCCCGCCGGCGTCTCTGCTTCGCCTGTACCAGATAATGTCATGACCTGGTTCGTACGCCCTCGTCGACATCGCCGACCCTGAACACAAATACTCATCATACGTCTTGTAGGAACGCCGTCATCATCGGCCCCGCAGACACTCCCTTTGAAGATGGCACCTTTCGACTTGTGATGCAGTTCGAAGAGCAATATCCCAACAAGCCTCCCCAAGTCAAGTTCATCAGCCAGATGTTCCACCCCAACGTCTACGCCACCGGAGAGCTTTGCCTCGACATTCTGCAAAATCGATGGAGTCCTACATACGATGTCGCTGCTGTCTTGACCAGTATTCAAAGGTGAGCAGCATCAATAGTAGCCAACTAAAGGCGTACGCTGATCTTTCAACAGCTTGCTTAACGACCCTAACACCGGTTCACCTGCGAATGTCGAAGCTTCTAACCTATACAAGGACAATCGAAAGGAATACACCAAGCGTGTCAGAGAGACAGTGGAGAAGAGCTGGGAAGACTGAACGCCCGAACTTCAAAAGGACAGAGAACGGTATGCCAACGTCGACCTGTCCACCAGCAAGGTACAGGTCAATTTACTCAAACAATAAAAGTGCTCTGCAGTCCAAAGCTGCAAGCATTTTATCTACATGGCGTTTGGGGTGCGAGGAGTTTTAACTGACTAAATTGCATTCGAGGCGTTGCAAGCGTCCAGGAAGCCCCGGGAATGTTAGCTTATGATATCACGAGGGTTCATCATGAAGAAGGAGTTTTATGTTTCTTGTAGCGCCTTTGTTTATTGCCCGAGAATGACTCTCAGCGAAGTGAAGTATGTTCGCTAATGAAGTGGAATGTGTCAAATCAAATGGTGGGGGGTGCATTGTGTTGTCCTTGCTTGTCAGGAATGGTGACATGGTTAATGACTCTTATCGTTTGGTTTCATGTGACACTTTGCCAAAGAACACTTGTTATCGTTGCAACGGTTGCATGAACTTAATATCCTCCCTTTGTAAAGTAGGCATTGCGCTGAATGGGCAATTCAATGCACTTAATATTGAGTGCTTGAGGCTAATGATTGGCCATTTGCCATAATAGGTAGTGTGTTGACTACTGACGGCACCATGATGAACCCCTCAACGCAGCAACCTGATACCTGATATCTGTAAGCCCAAGACCCCGACAAATTTCCAAATTGCGTCGGTCTAGTGAAACAAGACCAACAATCGGGGCCTCAGCTTCAAAGTCCAACGTTCTTTGCCTAATCTCCAAGGGGTAAAAAAACCCAAAACCTCTAAAGAGTCCCCTAAATTATAGGACACCTACCCCCCTGAGCGGCCCTCATACTTGAGGTGAGTCCCCGTTTCGGCCCCTCTTGGCGCGCGTCTCTCTCTGTCTGACCTATCACCTTTCAGACCCCGTTCTCCAACAAATGCCCACCGCCTCTGGTTGCCAACAACACACACCTGGACGTTAGGTTGGCATTCATTTGTTGTTGTCGTCGACTCGATACTTTTTATTGCTGATCGCACGTCAAACCACACCTAAACAACATTATCGTGCATATTATTCTATATACAACCGTACGCCCTGCCAGCGAATCACGAAACCCTGCTTGCATCTTGGCTCTGCCTTGATCTGCATCCACGACTCGGCCTTTGTTCAGAGCCATCTCCCTTTATCGAAGGCTAAACATCCCTTTATTATCCTCGTCTCCTCTCTTTGTTTGAGGTCCCCGTCGTCCCCCCCTCTCGTCGCCATTTTGTGGCTCATTGCAACAAACTTGCGGCCCGCATCTTCTGCGACCCCCCTCACCCCCCCCTGAAGGTTCGCTTCAGAGCAACCAACGATCGAGCCCGACTTTTTTCTTTCTCTCGGGACGACAGCACCGCGGCCGATGATAACGTTTGTTGCGTGACACACAGCCTGTGCTCAACATGTCGTCGTCCGCAAATAGTATCAAGGTCGTGGCCAGGTTTCGACCTCAGAACAAGGTCGAGCTTGAGT